>VUQI01061181.1:0-10728 GCA_015106735.1 Paratilapia polleni
CTCTCTACTTTTAAGATTAGGCTTAAAACTTTCCTTTTTGATAGAGCTTATAGTTAGGGCTGGATCAGGTGACCCTGAACCATCCCTTAGTTAAGCTGCAATAGGCCTAGGCTGCTGGGGGCTTCCTATGATGCACTGAGCACTTCCTCTTCCTCACTTCCTTTCACTCTCCATGTGTTTATACACCACTTGTATTTAATCATTAGCTATTATTAACTCTGTCTCTCTCCCATAGGTGTGTTTGCTCTCTTCTGTTTCCCCTCATCCCCAACCAGTTGCGGCAGATGGCTGCCCCTCCCCGAGCCTGGTTCTGCCGGAGGTTTCTTCCTGTTAAAAGGGAGTTTTTCCTTCCCACTGTTGCCAAGTGCTTGCTCGTAGGGGCTCGTTTGTCTGTTGGGGTTTTCTGTCTAATATTGTAGGGTCTTTAACCCACAATATAAAGCGCCTTGAGGCGACTGTTGTTGTGATTTGGTGCTATATAAATAAAATTGAATTGAATTGAATCAAATCTTATTTAAATTGTTTATAATTCTGTAGGGTGCCATTTTTCATCATCTACTCTGATGATGAAAATTGTGCTCTAAGCATAAATGTGATCTAAACACATATACATCTGAGCAGCATTTTTGTCCTCGAACACACTGACCAAGTTAAAACAGTTAAAATAGTGCAAAGAAAATGTCATTGTCGCCCTAAAAGCCCACAGCTTCACCACTGATTGCTTTTTCAGTGGCATCTTCTAATAGCCAGTTGTTTTCACAGGCTCCTCATGGCAAACGTTTAAATGCCTAAAACAGCCTGTCACAAGTCTGTTAGTGGTCTGAGCTGAGGAGCTGGGGGCGAGAGGGGACAATTTTCCAAGGAGAATCATTTTTCCTCTTGACCCTGTGCTAAAATCCTGTCACAACTGTTTTGTCAATCACTATTTCCTGTCTCCTGAGAGACTCTACAGCTTTAACAGATTTCAAAGTCTGAGGTCAGAGCTCTCTTTAAAGGTTTATTGTTCTCAGAGGGGTATTTCATTGCTCTCGGAAGGCTCTGGACAGAGGCCACACTGGGCCGAGAAATCATCAGGGGCAACGAAAGCAGCTGTCTGCAAGTGAACGATGTCTTGCCACCTGAACTGGCTATTGATTAGAAATTTGTTTTAGCCATCAGCACTGATTAAAGGCATAGCGTGTGCCACGTCTTTTATAATTGGCACTGTGAGTGACATGCTGAGGAAAGAAAATGTAATTGTATAGCATTTAGAAAGGTTTGAATTTCACTTGGGATGTGTGTAACCTGTCTCTGGATCTACTTCCCCTCTTTTTTTATTTTTTTTGCAGAGTTTCTCATGACAAGCTTTGCAACATTTCTTGCAAAGAATCATTTGCACAACTGGGCAAAGCATTTGTTACCTCTAGGCTGGGCTACTGTAATTCCTTAATATCAGGATATCCTAATGGTTTGCTTTCACTTCCTGTGTGTTTATATGCCACTATTGTCTTCTCTCTCCCATAGTTTGTGCTTTGTCCTGTTAGTTGTCTTCTTTTGATGCTCTTCTTTTCTCGCTTCACTTTTCCCTCACCCCAAGCAGTCATGTTATTTCTCCAAGTGTTTGCTCATAGACACCCAACAATTCAGGATCCCCTATCTATGGTGCTGCAGGGACGTAACCTTAGACTCTAAAGTGCCTTGAGAAGACTATTGTAAATTGACACTATATAAATTGAACAGAACTGAACAGATCTCATCATTTTAACTGACAAAGTTGTGAATGAACCCTGTGAAATGATTGAATTTAAGTCATTCTTCTCTGGACTGATCAACATTTTATTTTCAGCCAAGATTCAGATAAGCGCTTGGTCTTAAAGTTAGGTCCATACATTTTTGGGTTTGTTTTTTTGTTTTTGTTGTTGTTTGTTTGTTTCTTTTTTGGTAATTTTGCCTCTGTATACCACCATAGTTGATTTTAAACCAAACAATCAAGATATGATTTCAGACTTTCAGCTTTAATTCAAGGGGATAAACAAAAGTATTGCATTAACTGTTTAGGAATTATGGCCATTTTTATACACAGTCCCCCATTTTCAGAGGCTCAAATATAAATGGACAATTGACTGATAAGCAGCTTCATGGCCAGGTGAAGCCTGTTCTGGCCTATCTGTCATGGTGGAGACAATGTTATGGTATGGGCATGTATGGCTACCAATGGAACTGGGTTACTAGTGTTTATTGATGATGTGACTGCTGATAGAAGTGGACAGGGCTATGTTCTTTGCTCAGATCCAGACAGGGTTCTATGTATAAAAATGGTTGTAATTTCTAAACATTTAATGCAATACTTTTGTTAAACCCACTGAATTAAAGCTTAAAGTCTGCACTTAAATCACATCTTGATTGTTTGATTTTAAAATCCACTGTGGTGGTGTACAGAGGCAAAATTACAAAAAATTGTTTCTTGGTCCAAAAACTTATGGATTTACAGTAACTGTACATCCTCATGTATTCATTTACCATTAACATTGGTTTACATGTACATCACTGGCTGTCATATTCAATCTTGTTATTAATCCAAATAGAAAATAAGACACTGACTTTAATTAGCTAATATAGATTTTTAGCCACTTTTATTTTGTTTATTAATTTGGTATGTTAGTTTTTTCATGAGACACATTTACATGACATTTTGTGGTAAATTTGACACTGAACATGAACATCTTTTTATATTTATATGAATCTTTATAGCAGCAGTATATCAATGCCGTGATAACACAGGAAATCATTGTTAAAAAAAAATCCAACAAGATACAATAATGGCTTCAGTTTTCATTTTCTGCCTTATTTTCTTTATAAAGTCTGATTAGCTCTGATTGTTGCACATTGCATTAAAAGTAAAGTCATTAAAATAACCGGCTGAGTGGGCTTTTTATGAGTCACTTTGAGGGCTAATATCCTCCAGTTTCTGTACTATAAAAAAAAGCTAGAGTATAGCTGCCTGTTGTTGTGAAATTTAGGGGATTGTATGATTCTAGTTTTGAAATAAGAGCTGCTCTGTCAACCAATAAAACTGCACTGTTAGAGCGAACAAACAAACAAACAAAAAGCAGAACCAGGAAGCAATAAAACACCAACAACGCATTCATCCCATACCAATTTGAAATGGCTTCAAACTAACTGAACCTTCTCACAGAGAAGACAATAACGTACAATGTCATACTTAAAATAAATTAACATCCTGGAGAACACTGTTCACATTTTAACACGAGTTCTTTACAGTCATCGTGCAGGTTGTCAAAATGCTACAAAGCAACCTCTACTTACAACCTGGCAGTGGGCTGATATTCAAAAAGTGCAGCAGGAGAACTCTACAATGTTCCCCATGGTTTTGCTGATATAACTTATGTGATTGTATTGAAGTGTATTTGGTGATATGGTAAAGTATTAATACACTGATAATGGGTACTTAAAGAAGGTCTATAATTCATCTATCAAATGTTATGTTCTTAGCAGTCCAAAAGATATCTTACAGAGGGACAGTCAGATTTTTCATTCTTCAAATGCATTTCATTCCCATGTGTTTGCAGTGCTCTCACTAGTTCCTGTCTTCTTTCAGGAGACAGTTTTATTACAGTGATTATGCTAATGGTTATATGCATTTCTCTTGTATGTCTGCAGTCTCGTCTGTAAAGGTAACATGTAGAGCTGGGTCTTTGGGGCACATCGGAAGCTCTTTCAGTGGCGTTTCTGGCAAACTGTCCTCTAATACACTCTGCCCAGTCTCAGACCCGTCGACCTCCCGAGGGGGCTGTAATGTCTCCATAGCAGGAGGACTAGAGCCATCCTGTGCCCCTGCTTGAGGTGACGCTTGTGTCTCTGTGTTTCTCTCAGAGGGGTACAGCATGGTGTGTGATGTGCTCACAATTTCCGGCAGCTCATGGGACATCAGTGATGGAGAGTCTCGAGAGACGATGGAAGAGGAGAGATGACCTTCGGTGCAGCGGAAATGCCCACCGCCCCTTCGTCCCCGTCCACCCATTTTGCAGAACAGACACTTGATTTTCTCCATCAGCTTGAGAACCACTGCCTTTCTGAACAAGATGTAGATCCAAGGGTCTAAGATGGGGTTGACAGAAGCCATGCGGATGGCCTGCAAGTCTTTATACAGCCCATGGTCTTCTTTCTGGTTTCTGTGCAGCTGATTTACAAAGATCCTCAGCTGACAGGAAACAAGAGAAAACAGAAAGGTTGAAAAATTTAACAAGTATCCACATTTTTTTAAACTACAAAAGAACATATAATAATGTTTCAAATGGATAAATAATTTAAACTTTTTTTCCCAGAAGTCCAAATGTGGCTAAACTTCCTTCCTTTATTTAAGTCTAGTATAATTGTTTATTTGACATGTTCTTACATGGTTGACATTGAATGGTCAAACCCAAATAGACATTTGAAGCAATCCAACTTCTAAGCAGAGTATGAAGTGCAAGAGGCCAATAAAAACAGTTCTGTCATCCCAAATGACATTTTGACGCTTGGATTTCCCCTCAGTCTAAACATCAGTCATCTTTTCAAGAAGCCAGAGGCCCAAAAACCTTAAAGGATGAGTTCACGTCTTTTATTAATCTGATTTACAGTTCACTTGTTTGTTTCTCTGCCCCCTCCTTTTATGCAGGTGGCAGGGGAGACACAGTAACACAAAGAGGGGATTTTCTAACAAAAACACTAAAACGTCGCTCCTTTGTATTATCTCAGGGTCAACAGTGACATCTGGTGATAAGCTAAACTGACAATGGGGACTTTTGATATTACTAAATTTAACGATATTGGCTACTGTAAATACCGCCACTGTGTACGTGTGTGTTTGTGCTGAAGTGAAAGCCTAAGGAGTGTGAACAACGGAACGTGTGGCAGCTCATGAAGTGTGTCATCTGACCACAAACAGCTAAACCTGGTACACAATGTTCAGAAAGCACATCATTATAATGAACTATTCCCTGTTTTAACCGCACAGTTCACTGCGTAAAACGCATGTCAGTATTTAGTTTTACAAGGGCGTACAGTCTTTTTATTTTAATTTTGATCAAGTTCCAAAGTTTAATTACTTTGCTGGATTTTCTTTCTCGAGTGAACCTGCTTCTTAAAATTCTGTGACATTCTAGTGCGCAGTGGCATGCTTGATTGCTACAATGTTGCCATACTCACCACTAAAGGTATGGAGCAGATGAGAACAACAGCGGATGTAGCTATAAGCAGGATCACCATTTGGATCTCTGCTCCAGCTAATCGTCCAAGGTTCCGTCTGCGCCGGAGCTCCGCAACGCGCCGCGGGTCTGTGCCCAACGAGGTGCGGCGGATGAACCGCTTGTGCATTAGGATCAGAGCTCCGCACACCATCACGTTGCATATGACAGTGGCGAGCACGATGCCCGAATTCACCCCAGCGTACATCAGATTAAAAGTCTTGACAGTTGTGTGGTTGTTCTGCCAGTCGATGAAACACCAGGTCCTCGAGTTCTGGAGCTTCACATGACCGAACCCCAAGCTGGGGAGCGCGCAAAACACGACGTTGGAAATGTATATGGCTAAAAGAGTGAGCGCTGCGAGTCTTTGGTTAACATACTGGTTGTAGAAATATGCGTGGTTTATTGCCAGATATCTTTCCACTGACATTGCAAATACAATGCTGAGCTGAACCACGAAGAAGAAGAGCAGGATGAAGCCGGAGTACTGGCACAGTGGCTCACCTCCAGGCCAGGTGCCTTTCATGTAGGTGGCGATGGTGACGGGGCTGACCAGCAAGGTGCCCAGCAGGTCTGTTACTGCCAGGCCACACACAAGAGTGTAAAAGGTCGTCTCTTTCTTTTCCTTTCGTGATATTCTCAGAACAACTATAGCGATGACATTTCCCACCACCCCAAAGATAAACATAATCACCGGGATGGTGGGCGGTGGGAACCTACCCGGTGGTCCCGTGATGTTCATATCTTCAAGGAATTCTTTCACTGTTTTACGTTGAGCTGTAAGTCTCTCACTTCCGAAGCAGTGACACTTCCCATTAATACGTGTTCTTCCAATTCTCCAGTAACCAAACCCATACCTCCAAATGTCTCTTTTACGCACAGAATGTAAACTCCATATCCTTCATGAAAGTATGAATCCACAGGAGACAGATGCTCACTCGGGTGGTTTTGCTCTGCAAAAGATGCTCCGATCGAGGCTGCGAGCTGCGCTTCACGGTGTAATTACACTCTCAACTGTCAGGGAAGTTTCCTTTCGGGCCCCTCACGGCAGCTCCTCCTCTGCATTTCCTTTAACCAGTGAGCTTTTTGAGTAGCCAAACAGCACATGCAGCAGAAAAGCCGTCAGAAAGAAGGCGCATTTTAGAGATTACAGTCTCAGTTCTTTTTTTTATCACTGGATCCCCACGTGTACAGCTCCGAGGAGGTGAATTCATTATCATATTCGTCATCCTACAGGTGACATCTGCAAGGTCATAATAGTAGCTGGTTTAAACCAGAACAGTGAATGCGCTTAGGAATAGCCGTGAATAAACATGTCAAATGTAGACCTCAAATAATTTATAAAATAAATAGATAAATGTGCTTTATAAATAATCCACAATTATTTAGAAAGCACATTTAACAATAACAGGAGTTGACCCAGAGTGCTTTTCCAGAATCGGACAAACGCCAGTGGTGTAAAGCGGCCTAACTGAAGCCCATTTAGTCCAGTAGCGTACTTCATCGTTATCTCTACAGTTCAGAGGGAAATAATACAGTTTTTATTGCACTCCATTTATAAACAACTTTACATACCAATTTCTTTACTCATTTTCAGACAAAGCAAATGCTCACTTTTTAAATGATGATGTATCGTTATCAACACATTGTACTCTACAGGTCATGTAGTCATAGGCTAATTTTTTTTTTTTTAAAAAGAAAGGAATAATTTCAGCATCTTTTCAATGCAGATCAGTTTGCGTTTTTGTTGTGCAACAGCAAAACTTACCTCTCGTCTCAAAATGCTGTACTCGTTCATTAGCAGGGTTCATCTGAATTAAAAAATTAGCTGAAGTACTTTTTGCACGCACTGAAGTACACATTTTGTCACTTGTTTCAAGATAAGTTTCTCAGTGCCTAGCATTCATATATTTTTTTTATAAGATTTACATCCCTGTATGTGAAGCCAGTTGCATGAGCAAAGTGTTTACATATTGATGCATCAGTGATATTAATCTGTGGAGATTGCAGTATGATGTGGACCATTCTGCTGTACATTTACTACAAATTCAGCTGAAAAGACAAATGTACTTTTACTCTATTAATTATTAGGATGTTGCATGAAAGACTGCATTTGTAGCTGATTATTATTATTATAATTTTTTCTTTTACATTATTCTGTTATTACTTTTACTAGTAAGTAGCTACATTATGTGAATATTTCTACCACAGTGAAATGACCAAAGTCACATATGTACTGTGATTTATAAGCTTGAAGTATAAGCTTGAGACTCAATCGACTTAGCATCTGTCTGAATGAGGAAACAGAAGGCTGCACATTGTTGGATTTCTTCAAAAATGTGTCCAGTCAGCACAAACAGAGAGGCTGTGATTCATTGTGAACAGGGAATAATCTTTCAGGTTCCTAATGAATGGGGGGGGAAATGAGTTGTTGTTTTTGTATTTTTGTTGTTGTTGTTTTTTCCATTATGCTTCCAATGCTGTGTTGGAAAGTAGCAAAGTGAATATACTCAGGTTCGCAAGTACTTTAACATAATTGGTATAATTTTGAGAAACTCCTCTTAGTTACATTTTAAAGTTTGATATGACATTATGAGAAACAGCAGCTTCCTGATTATTGGCCTATCACAACAGAGAAGAAAGCACACGTTCCTCATATAAGAGTAGTCATTAGTACTAAAAACATGGCCAGTAATAAACCTGAGGGCAGAATGATAAATGGCACCCAGGGGATTAAGAGTGGAGGCACAGTCGAAAAATCACATCCCCAAAGTCTAGAACTGGGAGAGAGAAAAATTGCATCAGCTGTATCTTTCTTGCAAAACAAAGGAAAGTAACTTTTATTTCCCCAGTTTAAATATATGTAAATAATAAGCCACAGGGGAAAAGGAAAAGGAAGTCCACCTCCACATTTAACATACTTTCCAATCAGTAAGATTAGAATCAGGGGTTGTAGAGTAGGTGCCAGTGATCAGAACCTCCTAAAAGAGTAACAGATAGAGTCTTATTTAGACCTCTGAAAACTATGGGGTGTGGGGCTCTCTTTGTTGCTGATGTTTTTGGTGTCCTCATGCAACAACCTAAAGAGCTCATTAGCCACTCAGTGTTTTCCATAATCTACAATTGGCATAGATTTGAAACCACTGACAATTTGTCCAGGCCTGGAGTCCCTGAATGTAGTCCAAGAGGAGACAGTTTGATTCAAATGAAGCTTATGCATAAGTTCAATAAGGAAGATCTGTATTCACTCATCTGCCTGCATTCCTGGGTGTCTGGGCTTCTAGTCTGTTCCTTACATCGCTTCTGTTTTCCCACATTCACTTCAGACTCAATTCTGATATCGTCACTCTAGTCCAGTCATTTTCTCACCCACCATCTTCTTCAGCCTCTGTTTGCATGTGCTTTAAATCTCAGTGCTCTCCCATCATTCTGCCTTTCAGACTCTCATTCGTGCGATCCGCCTCCTCCCCAACTCCACCTGACCCTGGTCACTCAGAGAGCCTCATCCAAGACTTAGTCTGCTTCATCTCCACCAGCACCAGTGTCCAGACTCCAGATGGTCCTGTCCTACTTCCTAACATTGTTGGGTGTCTGTTCTGCTATGTTGCTTCATTTGAGTCTAATCACCAAATAGCCTATTACTTAAATTCTGTATCTCAAATCATGTTCAGTTGTTTCAAATGATCTCTGCTTATCGGAATCACACTGTCTGCAAGTAACTCTTGTCTTTGCTGGTGAAAAATTGCATAAATCTTTACTCTGAAGCCAGAATACCCAGAGGAAACCCACACAGGCACAGGGAGAACATGTGAACTCCGTACAGGAAGGCCCCAGCCGACCAGGAGCCAGGAACCTTCTTGCTGGGGACATCTTTGTGCAACCCCCTTGTCCAAACAGAACATTAGACAAAACTGCAGTTACAGTAAACATTTAGTCAAAGACCAGATTCTTTGGAATAAAGGGCAAATCGAAAACAGTTGTTTGGCCACAGTATCAGTAAACATGTTTGCTTCAGAACACTTTACTGATAACCAGTGATAACACTACAGATGACTGGGTTCACGCTTGTTGTTTCAGTTATTTTTCAGGCATATCAATATATTCATTAAAAGGGTGAAGGAGCACTCGGAGACTAGGCTTACATGTTTGTGCTTGTCTCTTTTAAAACAGACAAATTCTGCAATGATAGGCAGACACAACTGCTCTATCAAGATTTAACCTAAACCACAATCTTTACAGTAACTTAACCAGTAGTTTCGCTGTGTAGAAGTAAACACAGGCAGAAGTATTCGAAATTCAATCCCTGCTGTCAAAGTCCTATGCTCTGTATGCCCATCATCCACCCCAACAACCTCCCGGTGATTCTGTTGCCGTTAATAAATGTAGCACTGAAAAAGCATTTCTTCTGAAAACAAGTTTTCCACTGGGAAGATATTTTTGTAATATAAACTAAGATTCAAGATTGTACATGTAGTCCATGTATGACAGTTGCTAATGTGATTCACTGATTAGAAAAATAAGGATTATAGTGTCTCATTAAGAAGCACTGGAGTGTAAGCTCACAGTAACAGTAGCTAAACACTAAGCTAATGAGGCCTCCTTGTCAAATATAATGTACCAAAAAACCTGTTGTTTACAGTACATACATCCCAATTTCATGTTATAGTAGTCCCTCACCAAATCACCTCCCATACACAGGTGTTGCCAGATATTAAGGTGTGTTCATGGCTATCGTAAAAGCAATGCAGAATTGAGTGGATGGGCAACATTCTTGTAGAGGTATGGATGTGAGAAGTGCTATAAAATTAGTATAAAGAAAAAAATATTTTCCTGACATTGAAATGGAAATAATAACTTACTTACTTATATTAGGAACAGCAAATTTGTTCTGTGCAGCGTTTAACACCAACATAATTTAAAATGATTCATATGACACAAAAGGTTAGTGTAGAAAAGAAAACCACAAGACACAATGGCAAGCCGTCTATAAATAGCAGTCTTTCAAAGGCATTTCTTATCAGATGTTTATATGATGATAGTGACACATGCTAATGTTAAGTGAATTCATTGTACAGCTGCAAACTTGTGAAAGCCTCAAAGTCAGTTCCTGTGAATACTAACAGCACTGTATAAAATTTTTAATTTTGCTTTTCACACTCAGCCCAATGATCAAAAACTAGTGAACACACATCTGCGTCAATCAGCTATGCTTTTAAACCTTGTGGTAAAGACACAGCTTAACCACTGTTTCCCATCTTGTAAACATTCCACTGAGTCACTTCAGGACTTTGCAAAATTGCAGACCAAAACCTTAATGATGTTTTTATAAATACTGCCTCAATTACATACATTTGCAAACATATTTATTTTATAAAGTAATCTTCAAAAAATATAAAGTAGAATAAATATACATCTTCAAGGACAGTGTCATGTTTGTTGAATACATGACATTTCCATGCTATGTTTCTCATTTATGTCTGCTTTACTATAGACAGTTAGATTG
>VUQI01061181.1:10794-24883 GCA_015106735.1 Paratilapia polleni
AATATCTAAATGTTTGTTAGCACACTTGTCAGTAAGTTGATAATGTGCCCACTGATTCAAAGAGACTGTGACTAACAAATCAATTCTGTTATTTACGATCTGTAAACAAGCTCGCTTTAGAGCAGGATGTTAGTGTTTGTATGGCATTACAAAGCAGTGGTGTGATCTGCAGTGTGTCATGTACTCCACCAAAACACTTGCGAAACTTTCAAAGAGGTAGCACTTCCCCTGACCTCAGGGTGAAGCGTTCTTTTCGACAAAGAGGAAGACAACCCATACCATACACTGTGCTTACTGAAAAGTCCCTTTTTAATGGTTACCTTTGCTCTAGATATTATATAGTTAAGTACAAGATGGAAAGTTTAATTAGTGGTATTCTGAAGACTTTACTATGATAGATATTACTATGAATCATGCACAACTCGTAAACCTACATAAAGTATTATTTTTGATTTTAATGTAATCACTTCCTGTCATTGGCGCTTGGTTACCTGATAGTGTCCTGATTTACACTTAAATTATCTATGTGTGGTGAACATTCTAAAAATATTGTATTAACCTGAATACAAGACATAAAAGCAAGAGTGACATTAAATTTCAGGACTACACAAGTACTCTACATGTTCACAATGTCAGATATTCTTATTCCTCAACTATTTTCATAGCTTTTTTTATTGTGCAGCAAAAATAAAATAAAATAAAATAAAATAAATAGACGTCTTTACTGCTGAACTCATAAGGGCTTGAATAATCCGTCAAGCAGCCAAGCTCACTGCAGATGAAGAGGAGCTCAAAAATATTAACTTCAAGAGAAAATACCTCAATAATGGGATTATTTTCTGATTTGTTTCAACACTATGTTATTTTGAAAGGCTTGTCTGTAGTTGTCTTACAATCAGAGTGCTTTAATATTACTCAACATTGCAAGGAAACCAAGTATATTACACAACTCCTAGCACCAAAATCCCAATCAATAAATAAACACAGTTAGATCCATAAGTGTTTGGACAAGGACACGTTTTTTTTTTTTTTTATAATTTGCCCTGTACACATCCACAGTGGATTTTAAATCAAACAATTAAGACGTGATTGAAGTGCCGAGTTTCAGCTTTAATTCAAGGGGTTTAACAAAAGAACTGCATTAACTGTTCAGCAACTGCAGACATTTTTATAGACAGTGCCCCAATTTTTAGATCTAAGTTTGAATTGTATGCAGGTAAATCAAATCAGTTTCAGACCATATATACATTTTAAGAGTTTGTCCTCTATTTTACAATTGCAGTATGTTGGCTTGCACCTGTTTTCCCCTTTAGGGCAGTGGCCGCTATACTCTCCAAACAAAATGGGCAGCTGGGTAGTGCCGTCTGGCTTACACTTCATGTGGCTTTGGCTCAATAATAAAGAGGCAAAGAAGCATTTACTGTAACTGTTGAGGCATGACTGCTGGCAGCCGAGATAAAATTGTAAACACCCAAGGGTGCAAAACCCAAGCACAAAACAAAAACAATGATGTAAGCTCATGGACTATGCTGTGGCTCTTCCACCAATTAGTCAAATATTTGAGGTGTGATCAAATCTTTATGGATCTTTATGGTTTCACATTTCTATTCATCTTTCATGATACTGTTGCAAAAATGACTCAGAAGCAAGAGTTTTGATTTGATTTGTCACTAATAGGCCTACTGTTCCAAAATGAGCATTTGTAACCTTTCTACAACAGTTATGGTAAACATTACATGGCTTTAATTTATCATTTTAGCTGGAAAAGAAAGTGAAAAACTCATCACCAACCTAAATGGTAAGCGGGCTTGCAGTTATGCAGTGTTTTTCTAGTCTACATGACCATTACAAGTGCCTTTTCATAACAATGCATCAGGGGCTATTTGGGGTTCAGTGTCTTGCCCAAAGAGCAGGGGATCAAACCACTGACCTTCTAAAAATGTTTAGATCAATCACATTATTTCTAAAACATGCAGTATACTTTATACAGTCACGTGCCAAAGAAAATTTTCACAGGACTCTTTGCAGTCCTGTGAAAACTAAGTACATTCTTACTGCTTCCACTGTAATTAAGATGGTAAGTAGCACCCAGCTGCTGATAATCAATTGCACTTGAATTTTTGATCATCAGCAAGTGTGACCACCTCTTTAAAAGCAGAGGTTTTGGCAGTTTGCTGATCTGGAGCATTCAGGTGTGTGTTAACACAAAGCCACAATCTTCCCATGGGTTGACATCCCAGCAAATTCACTCTAAGGTCAGACGGTGCAATGCTCAGAGAAATTACAAAAAACCAAAGAGCTACATTTCAGATTCTACAGGCCTCAGTTAGCATGTTAAATGTTAAAGTTCATGACAGGACAATTAGAAAAAGTCTGAAGAAGTGTGGCTTGTTTGGAAGAGTTGCCAGGAAAAAGCTTCTTCTCTCTAAAAAATAACATGGAAGCACACCTTAGGTTTGCAAAGTTGCATCTGAACAAAATCAGCGCAATAATGTCCTTTGGACAGATGAGACCAAAGTGGAGATGCTTGGCCATAATGGACAGCGCCACGCTTGGTGAAAACCAAACAGTATATCAGCATAAATACCTCATACCAGCTATCAGGCACGGTGGTGGAGGGGTGATGATTTGGGCTTGTTTTGCAGCCACAGGACCTGGGCACCTTGCATGAACTCCTCTGTATACCAAAGTATTCTAGAGTCAAATATGAGGCCATCTGTTCGACAGCTAAAGCTTGACTAAAACTGAGTCATGCAACAGGACAATGATCCCAAGCACAGCACCAAATCTACAACAGAATGGCTGAAAAAGAAAAGAATCAGTGTGTTGCAATGACCCAGTCAAAGTCCAGACCTCAACATGACTGAGTGGTGGGACCTATGGAGAGCTGTGCATAAACAAATGCTTGCAAAACCTCAATGAACTGAAGCAACATTGTAAAGAAGAGTGGGCCAAAATTCCTCCACAATGATGTAAGAGACTGATAAAATCATACAGAAAGCAGTTATTTCAAATTATTGCTGCTAAATGTGGTTCTACAAGCTATTGCATTATGGGGTGTACTCAGTTCTTCACAGGACTACACAAAGACCTGTGAAAACTTTTTTTTCACATGACTATAGAGTATAACATGAGCTATAAAATGCAAAAAAATTACTACTGATTTAATTTTTGAAAGAACGCATCTGGGACAACTATAACAAATCACCGCAGTCAGCATTTACCAATCGCTTTAGTGAATGTAAAAGTATTTTAAAAAGTTAATTTAAAAAATTATTTTAGCAAAAATATCATTCACTGGGATTTTGTAAATCATAACTTTATATTTAGGCATTTTCTTTTGGATCTTATACTCATATACCAGCCCTCACCTACACCTGAACTGGAGCAAAGTTGAATTTGCAGGACTGACAACTTGATGTAAAACTGTGTGGAGATGTGCAGAACAATGAAGAGCCCATAAGCTGAAGTTGCTGAACTTAAATTATGCGCAGATGTAACGCAGGAATGCTGATACTAGAAAAAGAAAACACTGAAAAGAAGCTTTACCCCAGCCTGGGAAAACCATACAAATTTTTGAGTTCCCCAAGGGAGGTATAAGCACCGAGATTACCACCCACCACAGCCCCCGTGCTCCCATCCTTTTTTCTCCTCCCTATCATGAACTCAGGTCCACTTCGGGGAGTTGACTCAAGTGTAAGTCAGGTCATGCGACAAAACCTCAGATTCCCGTGTAGTGCAGACATCCCCGGAGGCCTGATGAATACAAAATTTACCATACAATGGTTGCAGAAATGCACTTGCACCTTAACCCTGTGAGAACATGTAGATTTTCACGAGTGCAGCAGAGAAAATGAATTATCAGTTTATGTTGGCACATGTGTGCTCTTATTTCTCTGATTTGTGCCAGTGAGGATCGCATTCTCAGTTTCTTTTGTACAAGTGTAGATCTGCCTTGTGTTGTTTATTTTACTGTTGCGGTTTATGACTATGCATGTTATGCTCTAACATTTTGGAGATTGCCAAGAGTTGGAGATGCTTAAATACAGGTTAAAGATCCTTTTAATTCTAAATAAGGGAATGGATCTCTGAACGGCATGTCCTCGTCTTCACTGCCCTGTCAGTTCTTTCACTCCTTAATATCAAATTTAATATTACATTTGTGAAATAAATAAACAAGACAGTGAAACCTTGAGACTGCCAAGCACCAAAAATGGCTTTGTCTGCTTGTGTGTTTGCTCCAGAGAAAGTCCAGCTATAATCACACTACCCCACAAAAAACTTCCCAAGTGATTAGAAAGGAGTAAACCCCCTGGGGAGTCAGGTTACTCTCCCTAGTCCTGTGAAACAGCTCGGGTTAAAGGTGGAACTCTGGGGACGTGGGTGTATTCTGAGTTAACCCCAATAAACAATCCATAAACTGTATCAGCAGTGGGATCTTCAGGAAAGATTAAAAGCGACTCCACAAACACTGAGAGAAGAACTGAAAAAAGCAGAAGTTGCTGTTTGCTGCAGCCCGGGCTTCTAACAGAGTGCTGACACAGGGTTAATTTTAAGTCTCCATAAAGTTCAAATAGCTTTTGAACAGAAAGTGACATTTTTTTTACCCAACTGCTCGAAAAAATATATACATGAGGTAATCGTTCTTTTTAGTATTCCTGTGCAGTAACCTGAGACATAATACTGGCTTGGTGCCTGTGGTCTGAGCGTAATCGCTGTGATATTAATGTTTACCTTTTTGGAACTGAATATGTACCCCTAAAAACTGTTATTTTACTAATAATTTACCCAGGAAGCTGTATACTGATGTTAAAAAAATTATTTTGATTAGGAAACAGCAATCACAAATGCACCTGTGAAAGCCAACAACACTTAAATGAAATGATGCAGGGTGCTGCACTGGCTGCAAGGCATGGACAAGTTTGTGCAAAAAAAAAGGCAGATAAACCTAAAGCAGATTTAAAATTTACACCAAATGACATAATTACCTCAGTGTCAACTTTACCTTGGGAGATAATGAAGAGATACCAGGGTGTGTGGCGTGTCTGAAAATATTAGTATGAAAGCGGAGTGGAGTCCTCACAAAGTGACTTGTTTAGGTTTTTTTTGTCAGTAAGGCTGACAAACGCTGAAGTTATGCATGTCTGTATTAATTATAGTTAGTGTTTCAAAAAGGGACTTCTGAAGCAAAAAATGTGAGGGGGTGGGGGAAGGATGCTTGAAGATTTTCTTATCTGCAAAAGGAGGGCCCTGCAGAAGAAGTTTAGGAATGACTGCCATGCAAGTCATATACAAGAAACAGACATATATGCAGTGTTGCCCCCACCCCAGAGCAGATGTAACATTTCTGAGTCATGACTCACGCCACAGTAACACTGATTCTGTAGATAGAACATACAGCCTGTTCTCTACTCACTTGACAACTCATGCTGAAAACAGGGACAACAGTGTTTTGTCTTTGCCGACTGCAATATGGAGAGTTGGAGTGTGTGTGTGTGTGTGTGAGACTGTATGTTAAAAGATAAGACCCAGCAGTCCTCCTGGAGGCATGCAGAACTGTCACACATGCCACCCATCACTTCTTTTCTTGGATGTCCGACACGTGACAGGAAACATGTGACAAGTGCTTATGAGCTTTCCCTGGCATCTATATCTGTGTGTGTTTATTCTTCTACCACTTCTTGCTTTTAGACCTTGTTTTTAACCTGCCCCGGTTTTCCCTCTCAATCAGTACATTCATAAAGAACCTCAGACACTTATACGGCTATAATTATGCTCATCAGTTCACACTGGTGCGGTTTTAACATAAGCTTTAGAAGAACAAGTCTCGACAGTTGCAAACTATTTCCCTCCAGCAGCTTGGAAAGCAAACATCAGGTACTTCATGTCCCAGAGTTTTTGTGGATGTGTGAGAATGAGTGAGAGACATAGATGGGGAGATGCATTCTATAATTACCAAATTAAAACAAGTGCCAAAACCCCTCATGCACCTTTCATCCTATATACACAAACAAGGCTACATTTGTACTTCACCTGGGTTGACCTACACTAAAACAAGCCTCAGCAGACCCCAGTTAAGTGAACAATTGACCTTGTCTGACCTGTTTATTGAAACATGTGCATCACTGCATATTTTCTGAGCGATGAAGCACATTGCTTTAGGCAAATATTTAAGGGTAAATCCACCCTGTTATTTTGTATTATACCATAGTCTCTTAAGTTTAAAAGAAGCAAGGCAAACTGTGGTGATGATCCTGGTTGTTGAGGGTTAAAGTTGTCTGGAACAGCATTCAGGGACCTTCAATTAATAAGTAAATCTGACAGTTTAATACATAATTATATCAAGAGAATAAATTTTTCCTGTGCTGCAGCCTGACATTTCTTCCAGCTGATGCCTTTGAGATTTTTTTTCAACAAATCTAAAACTTAATGTCACCATTATGGTTCAACCACTCATCCTATTTGCTTGTCTCCCTGTTGTTCATGCATGCAGATATCAATAAAGTTGCGGTCGCGATACTTCAGCATCTAGGTAGCACTACAGAAGAGGAACAAATGTTAACTAAGTTACTTTATTTAAGTGGCAGATGTTATCCTCAAACACACAAACTGTTTCTGCACAGTTTAGCCTAGGCTGGTTCTATTTATGGGCAGGGGTGTGCTCAGCCCACCCAAACGAGTCATCTTGCCGCCTGAACCAACCAAAAGTAAAGAAAAATTCTTTTTTTTCCAGCCCCCAAAAAAACAAATAAATAAATAAAAGGAAAAGAAAAAGAAAAAGGCAGCAAGGAAAGCATGAGTACTGTTTCTAAGTTCTGATCCTACAGCCTGGCTCTAGAGTCTCCCACTGCGCAGCATCTTAACGTGATCACAGGTGCAAACAAACAGCGGTTGGAGTGAACAGACCACTGTGTCTCTTGGAGGGTGCAGAGATGTGAACTCAGAGCAACAAGTGAAGCTCGCACACACACAGAAATGGTCCTGCTGCTTGTTAAAAAAACAAAAAACAAAAAAAAAAACCCAGTCACAAACTATAACCTGCTCTGACTCGTGTAGATGAGTCAGTATTTTATTTATGGTATTTTTATTCCTTGGGTGCCTAAATTTCTGTGGAGTTTTGATTCACTTGGTTTTGTGCCAGTTAGATGTGTTGTGATTCTCTCTCTCTTTCTGGTTCACCTAACATGCTTGATGTATGGATAGGTCATTACTTGTCTGGTCAGTTAAAACAGTCTAACTAAATAGAAATAAGCTCCATTTGGTGGCACATTCAGTGGCGGACTGGCCAGCGGCAGCACTGGTGGCCTAAGGGTCGTTTTGGCCTGCTCTGAATTTGAATGACTTGACGGACCTCTTGGAGTCCGCACATCAGGTGCGATTCTGTCACCCTCTCATATAAACCGTTTGCTCTCGCTACAATATCCATAATCCATATTTTGACAGACATAAAAAGGCTGGAAAGCTTTTGCTCTGAGGTTTCGGAGAAAGTCTGCCCCTATGTGTGTGTGCTTCTCTCATACAGAATAAATTTGCAGATGTTGATTCCTGCTGTTCTTCAGACTGTAGAAACCATCATATAACTGCTACGCTTAATATTAGTTTAGTCGAGTTGTTTATTATGCTTATCTCTGTCAGGGATCATCAACAAAAAAAAGTCCTCTCAGAGATGCCAGCATCTGAACAGGGACTCAAACCAGCAACCTGAGTTACTACTCGGCTGCTCTAACCTCTGGTCTTTGTTTAACACAAATTGCACACCCAGAATTTTTAGCTAGATCTGGCCCTGAGTTTGGCGCACAGTCAGTAACATTAAATGTGTGATAACTTCACTGTTAGAGATGGAGGGCGGACAGGAGAGAAAGATAAGAGAACATTTTCAAGTGTAAGGACTGCTCAGTGTGACATCTGATAAACTGGAAATAATTACATATAATTAAATTAATCCCAATAAATGTGAGATGTTTTTAATCAGACTATCTGTACATGATGTGATGCTGAAATTATCTTGTTATTTCATATTGTGAAATGCATTTGAAAGCAAATAGAATGATAATAATTTTGTGTTTTTCAAATTTACACTTGTTACACTGGACAGGAAGTGCAGCCTAAACTGCAGTTTGCAGTAATGGACCATGTTGGACAGCCCGTGGTGTCCAAGGTCACAGTTAGGTTAGCTTAAGGACAGAAGTCATGAATTTGAATTTAAGCTGATGATACTCTTAAGTTTCACTTGTAAATTCCACCTTTACACTAGCTTTATACTGGCAAGGGGTGGAAAAGCAGTACATGATGGCTCATGCTGTACAGTGCAACTGACTGAATCCAAAAAGAGCAGCAAACCTCAGAGCAGCAGCACACGTCAGCTGTCACAGCCTGTCAACAAACTGCTGGAGCTCACAGTGCGAATCAGTTTGAGAGTTATTTTGAGGCGAGTCATTTTTCCCTCACCCTCCAAATCCCACTTTAACCCATGACGTTTGTGTTTGGGGTTCAAACCCAAGATACGCTGGCGTGACAAAAGTCCACTGAGAAGCACCTTTTGTCAGCCATGTCAGTAACACCTCCAAGCATTTATTTCAGGTTAAGAAGGCCAAGCCATTACTTTAACTTCAATGGTCACCGGGACATAAAAATTGCACGTACTGAATCACTAGTCAAATGGAATAAAAACCACTTCAATATATATATATATATATATATATATATATAATTTTTCCCCCTGCAGGTTATAGATTATATTATTTAATGTTATTTATTTAATTTATTCAATCCCAAGTGCAGACATCCACTATCTCAAAAAATACCATGCTAATTCATGTTATAAATACAGCTAATAGAGGCAAGAAAATAAATACACTTACATCGTTACAAATATGCCGGCCACCACACAGCTGTAACTGTCATGAACCTTAACTGTGGGCATGTCAGTGTAACATCATTGGTTCATATGTTTCTCTGGCTTTTATGAAGCAAATGAACCACTCTTTAGGGGCAGGTTCAGAACAACCATCATTTTTGGTGCTGTTTTCAGGATTTTTTTCGGTCATGTGACTCTTGTAAAATGTCCTTGGTGTGGCTCAAAATTAATAACACAAAAAATATATACAACATCTATTTTGAGAGTTATTTTGAGGCGAGTATATACAACAGTATATACAGCATCTCTGGAGTATGATGACAGTGATGGCTCATTTAGTATCCCTCAGATGGCTTTCATGGCATTACTCCTTTACTTACTTATTAGTCAGTAATTAGCAAGTAATTAGTAAGTAAGTTGCTTTACTGGTTACTCAAGACCAGAAGTAATTGCTTGCATTACAACCCCACCCTTAGCATTCAAATTAAAATGCAGTAGAAATTATAAGGATATTGCATAAGCTTCTTCAGTTTTGAAATAACAGTTAAATGACCAACCTAAAAATTGTCACTTAATGTCTGGAATGGGTATGTATGTGTGCATTTGTATTGGGAGAGACACAGTAAACTGTAACATATCTAAGTTAGCAACAAATATTTCTTCTTAGATCTACTTACTTGTTTTATATAAATATTTTAATGAGGCAGTCAGTAGTCTTGAGCAGTGTGTGCTGGCAGCTGTTGTGATACCACAGTGCCACACCTGTCCTCTTATGCATTCCTTCACAATAAGTATGCTCCGAGGATGACGGTTTCACTACAACACTCTGTTCAGCATGCCAGTTACACTGTTATGAAAGTGTGCATTTGTGAGTGCATGTCAGCACATTTCTTGATTTAATATTCCCTGGCAATTTAGCTTCATTTGAAAAGATAAACATGAAGATCTAAGTTCTACAAACACACATTCAGCCTCTATCTCTGTGTTTCTCTCACTCATTAACACCTTTATGATTTTTTTTTTTTTCTTAGTGGTGGCTTAGTGCCACCACTTTAGCCCTAAGGCGTCGTGTGGGTTTCAAAACAACTGCTACTACCTACAGGGGCAACAAAGGAATCTTTGTCTAAATAAACTGGCAGTCAGACTCTTCACATTGGCAGCTATACCTTAAAAAAATAATGACTTTAATTTCACATTGCCTGGGCTGCCTCAGGGTAAGAATCTTCCCGCACAGTCGAGAACCAGCAGATAAAAATAAAGACTAAATACGTGGCATAATTGGCCACTTTGCTTGGCTATTTCACTGACTTTAGGGCATTTTTGTTTTGGTTTCTGTAAAATAAATGTGGACTGTATAAATATTCAGTCAAATTTGAAGAGAAATGATGAGCTGTACCTACTTGAAGACAGAGTAGTTAGACCAGTCCACCAGCAAGATTTTCTTGCTTGTACACCACAGGGTGTACATGTTTAACACATGACAGAAAAAAATATTTAATTAGCAGAGGTTTGCCTTTTTCATGAAAATATAATTGCAAAAATATAAACGCAGACCTTCAGCTTTAATTCAAGGGGTTTAACAAAGTGATTGCACTGCACTGTTTGGGAATTACAGCCAGTTTTATACATACAGTATGAAGTTTAGGAGTTTGTTAGCAAATATTTGCTTTCCTTTCGGTAGGATGTCACCTCTATTAAATACTGAAATGGAAGAGTAAATGGATTGCAAAAGGAAATCTAACAGAGCTTTGCAGATAAAGACAACCACAACTAACTACTGGGGAGAACAGCTGGTTCTTTCACTGCTCACTGCGTTTACCAGTAATCATTAACTTTATCCTGGCGCTAAAGCTGAACCAAAATACCACCCGAAAGACATGTAGGCAAATGAAAAGTGCTTCGGAATTATTTCTAATTCTCACATGCACTTTACGCTCTTTTTTTATTGTTCACTGAAAATATAGCCTAAAAAAAGGACACGTATACATGTAGGCATTTGAAATGTTTCTGAAATGTCCATCTTTTAATATAAGTTAACATATGTCAAATATGAAAACTGTTTTGTGTGTGTGTGTGTGTGTGTGTGTGTGTGTGTGTGTGTGTGTGTGTGTGTGTGTGTGTGTGTGTGTGTGTGTGTGTGTGTGTGTGTGTGTGTGTGTGTGTGTGTGTGGGTAGCTGAGTTTGACTGAGCTATATGTTTGTATGTGTGCCCACATATGGAGGGTAAGGGAAGGGGCTGGAGGCGAGGCGCGGTGGGTGGGAAGTGGTTGTTTTACTTATCAGGATCTGTGATAAAATTCAGAACTCAACAAAGACGGAGGGCTCGGTGGCAGAGGAGGTCTCTCTGTCTGTTGTGGGAGTGGGAGTGTGTGTGTGTGTGTGTGTGTGTGCGTGAATGCTTATGTACATGTGCAATACTGTGTCTTGGCGTGTGCAACTGTAAAACTGTCACACACATCAGAGCTGCCATCGCTGTATGCGCTTGCTACTATTATTAACCACTATGTACGCACACCAATATGTTCCAGAGAGCCCTCCCTGGCGCACTGCATATGGCACACAAACCCAAACAGACACACACACACACACACACACACACGCAAAGACACACTTTCTCCTGCAAATAAAAACATTCGACTTGCCAGATTTCTGAGTTGTCGCAGCCCCGCCCACATCAGGTATCTGTGTTTGAGTGACAGTTGAGGGGTTGCTGAGACTCTGATCTCACACAGGACCACAAGGAAGTGATGCGTCTGTATGTGTGTGTATGACATAGAAACAGCAGGCATGTTCTATATATATATATATACACACGTTCTAAGCATAAAGTCTCAGATTTACTGATGCCAGAGAGTATATAGACACTTCAAACTGCTGTCTTTAGCCATTAAACGGACTGGACCGGTGAGCATTGTGAGGCAAATCCTGAAATATAGTTTCAGATATCAGACAAGTCGTCGCTTTTTCTTCATCTTTGCAGTTTAGTGACATATTTACATTTTACCATTTATTATTGAATGAATCCATCCAAAACCTAAAGATTTTCTGTTTAAAATGATAAAAATATCTTATATTTGAGAAAACAGAATCAGCAAATGTTTGTCACAATGATTTAAAAATATCAGAATGGCTGCTGGCTTTACTTGTCCGGCACTGAATAGATGAACAGTCATTTTAGCTCCAATATATTTGTGTATATAAGAACTATGAGAACCCCTCTTTTTCATGATGATGGGATAGGGTCTGTTTATATTATAAACAATACAATTTCTATTGAATTTTAATACACAATTTAAAGGGAAAACTGCTGAACTGATGATCCTATTTCTGGTCACTGTTAATTACTAACTTACTAACAATTTTTAAGTCTAACTTTTCTTAGTGGTAAACATACCCACAGTTTTGGAATGAGTTCTGCCTCTATCCAGAAACAATGGAGGTGAATAGATTTATTTATTTATTTTATTTATTTTTAAATGAGGAATGACATGTTAAAAGCAAAGGAATCAGTGTCCCCACTATTGTGGTTAGTCCACAGATTTCACTATCAGAAGTCTTCACTTGGACAATCTGCCTGGCTAGATACCAAAAGAAGTAAGAGAAGAAACATACACTGTGTGTGTGTGTGTGTGTGTGTGTGTGTGTGTGTGTGTTGAATCGACCCTTTATACTGAGCCCAACAGTGTTGCTGTTCCAATATTTCTTTCTGCTTTAACCAAAGAAATCGACTGCTTGTATGTGATTTTCAACTCACAATCTTCCTTTGCCTCATCTGTCAATCTGTATTTCTTTCTCCTGCATCATACCTGTATTACCGGGAACTAAAGCATCTGCAGCTCTCTTACCATGACTGGGCCCTATACCATAGGGATATCTAAACACGAATGGCACAAAGGGGGTGTTCTGCCACAGTTTCTTAGTACACTAAGCACACACACATGCAACCACACACACACACACACACACACACACACACACATACACTCACACTCCCCCACTTGCCATTTTCCCAAGACAAAAGAAAAAGAGGCAGCTAATATATTTGCAGCTTTGCGAGGGGGTGGCGGGTGAGGGAGGAATCTGCTGCTAGGCTGGGCTTGGCAGACACTGGTGTGTGCATGTGCTGTTTATCGTGAGTGGAGACAGGGGTATCACTCAGTGAGACAGAATGCTCTGGGTTCCCCCAGCGGACAATCCCGCTATCACTACACCACAACACTACAACAGCACACAGCGGCACTGTGCAGCTTTGCACTGTACCCCCACAGAATAGCACGGTACAGCAGGGAAGAGCAACAAACTTTGGAGAACGGGGCGACATTCTTGCATTTCTACTCTTAAAAAACAGGCCTAAACTTCACTTTTACTCCAGCTCTACCCTAATTCCTTTAGAAGTTATTGTAGCTATATATGGTCGAGCATTACACCGGGTGCTGAAAGATTTGAATGTGACAGATCAGGCTGTGTGGGCTAGGCTTGACTGTAACACACATATCCATGCACCCTCCTTTTTTGGACGATTACCATCGCTAAAAAGTGAAAAGCCAGCTTTCACGATTATAGCAAGCAAGCAGGATGATCTTAACCTGTTAAAAAAAAAATGCATCCTTTATAAACAGATTATATCCTAAACTCAGCATCAGCCATGGTGTTTCATTTTGGGTGTGAACTTCATGAGCAATATTCACTTTCCCATATGTTTGCAAATAGACAGAGGCACACAAGTGCTGTAGGAAAATGTGGATGAAAGGAGGAAAGGAATGATTGTGGAGAAAAAAAATAGAAAAAAAAGAAAGGAGGAAAAGAAAGAGTCAGACGGAGAGAGTGACAAAAGTGAATGTCATAAGGAAGGGAGAGGTGGAGAAGGATGGATGCAACAGCATAGGGAGGGAGGAAAGAAAAGATGGAATGAGAAGCAGCTCGCAGTTCATGGCCCTCTCCCTATGCAGTGAGGACACCTCCCTGGGGGTAGGGGGGCTCAGGACTTTAAGCCCCTGCCCTGCTTTATATTCCCCTGGCTACTGCAGCCAGATCAATGTTGCTAGCTCCCCAGTCTAACTCAGCCTAGTTCAGTGGGCCCTAGAGCCTTCTAGACAGGGTGCAGCTTTAGGAGGAAAGGAGACTGGTGGCAGGCAAATTTGTAAATGTAACACAGATATACTCATATTAGAATCAGCCCATAAAGCATTAAATCTCTGGGTTTTTTGTGTGTGTGTGTGTGTGTGTGTGTGT
>VUQI01061182.1:6182-18952 GCA_015106735.1 Paratilapia polleni
CTGATCCACTGACATTTCAATTTTTCAATTCAATTTTATTTATATAGCGCCAAATCACAACAACAGTCGCCTCAAGGCGCTTTATATTTTAGGGTAAAGACCCTACAATATTAGACAGAAAAGACAGAAAACCCCAATAATCAGACGACCCCCTATGAGCAAGCACTTGGCAACAGTGGGAAGGCAAAACTCCCCTTTAACAGGAAGAAACCTCCAGCAGAACCAGGCTCAGGGAGGGGCAGCCATCTGCCGCGACCGGTTGGGGATGAGGGGACCACTCAAAGCTTGTCTTCTTCTCACACAGCTGCCTAAATGAAGTTAGGAGCTGGATTTCTTCAAACTCTCTGCATCAAGATTTTTGTAAAATTGAAGGTCAGCAACTTTGTCCTCTTTAGCTGGTTATCTCAGTGATTTCAGAAAACACTATTGCTGATATCGTCTCAAAAAATTTGGGAGTACCTTGAGTCTGTATTTCAAACAACAAATCACTAATGTTATCCAGACCTGTTTCAATGTAGAAATATGGCAACGATACGATTAGTCTTAGAAAGAAGAGAGGAGCAAAATAAATATTTCTGAACGTTAAAGCTTGTCCTAACTGAAAACTAGAAAATAGCAGGGCCTGGAGTTGATTAAGGGTCTAAATGAAATGAAATAAAAAATGTCTTACCAACATCCTTGTTGGCCCTCCACAGCAGCTCAGAGACAGGCAAATCCTAGCTCAGGAAGATGTCGTCATTTGTTAGTAAGGAATCACATGGAAAGTAAAATATTCATTTTTCAGGTGAAATTTGTTTCCATGAAAATAAACTGTTAGATTAAATTGTTTGACTGTTTCACAAACTGCTGTGAGAACGTGTTGCTCTGGGGCCTGATTCTTGGCAGCTGCCAGTTTAGCACAATCTGGATTTAGTTTTTTGTCAGTATTTGTCTTGGATCAGTCACCTTACACTACCAACACTCAAGGGTTCTGCTCGTGCTGAGGGAGTACCGTCATGAGGTAGGAGATAATAAAGATGAAAAAAAAAAACCCAGAAACAAAAGCACTAAAAACATTATTCACTCACTCACTGAAATATTTTTAAGGCTCAGATTTTGCATTAATATGCATTACTATTACACAGGCGGCTGTATCCTTCTGTTAGACCTTGCCTTGGCTAATTCAAGTAATTGAACTGGACCTCTCGACCCTGTTTGTGGTATTGCTGCTTCCTAATACTAGTGTAATATAATAGCCCTGCAAGAAGTCTGTGGTCCAGTCTTGGTAAGTGAAATTGTACTATTTTGTTAGTCCGTTTTTTAGTACTAAATAGCAGGTATCTGTGCCTGTGCAATGCACCCGTACAGTCTATGATTGTAGCTTGCTAACCAGCCTTGCTAGAATTTGCCTGATAACATAACAATCCATCCTCTCCTCCAAATACGGTCAATTCTGGCTCCAAAAAAAATCAAGATGGTAATGTCCAAAAAGCTTTCTTTTATAAAAAAACATTTTCTCAGAACTACAGTCACCCTCAGTTTGTTCTCAGACACAAACACAAGACAGTTATAAGAACTATGAAAATGTTGCTCCTATTTGAAAGCTCCTCAAAGGTGCCAAGACTGACTGCTTTAGAGAGGTGAGGGCCCACTGGTGCTCATAAGAGTATAGTTATTTCCTCAAAGAGGATATATTCCTCCAGTGTTCCCCACTTTGGAGTGCGAAGTGAACAACCTACATTATTATTCTTATTATTATCATAAAAAATGAAAAATTGCTAAAAAAGTTGTAATTGGAGTCATCATTAAACTAATTACTTGAAATCTGATTAATTCTTCTTGTATATACAGTATAATGTTGTGTAATTTAACCTAATTTTAACCAAACATCTTCTTTTCTTGCAAAGATATTAATCTGCAAAGTAAGTAAAGCTGTCAGATAAATGTAGTGAATTAAGAGTACAATATTTCCATTTTTAAAATAAAGAAAAATAAAAGTAGCATGAAGTGGAATATGTAAGTTTGATATTTAGGATATCCTCACCTTCTCTTCAGCCAAGCAGTAGTCAGAGGCTACCAGGAGGATCAATAAACTGAGTGTGCATTTCATGAAAGCCATGTTACCAGCCTGCAGATGTACAGTGTTAACACCTGGATCCTGCTGGAGCTCCTGTTTATACCCTCCAGTATATCTGCTGAAAAACAACACTGCTTTGCTCAGAGATAAGAAGCATGTTGCCTTGAAAACATGCTGTCTATTCCCACCTTAACCAAACTAAACTAAACATGCTTGCAGTAGCAAAAAAAAAAAAAAAAAAAAAAAAAAAAAAAAAAAAAACTACTACGGGTATATGAAAAGTGGCTAAATCTAGCAGCAAAGTCGCCAAGTCAGCATGAGGTGAAGTGTGACGATTACTGCTTTAAGTGCGAGGATGTCACTTACATCAGGTGGACAAGCACAGATGGTATGCAGTCACAAAAAAATAAATAAATAAAATCTGAATCCCAAAACTGAAAACCAGATATCTACCCAACAAATGAATACCCGAGTAGTCTAATATTTAGGTACAGCCCTAATTGCAACATTGAAGTTATATATAAATCTGATCAAACCAAACCAAACAAAAACACATACAAAAATGCAGATGGTTAAGGAAAACAAGTGATTGCAGACCTAATGGGTGTACTATGAAGTAAGATTAATGGGTTAATAAAATATGTCAATTGCCCCCTTTTAAGTAACCGTGCACTGAAGCAGGAAGCCTGGCTTTGCTGAGAAACTAACCATGATGATACCCATAATACCTGACTGTGGTTTTATGTTTTGCTGAGCAAGCCTATGCAAAGAAAGCCTGGCTATGTCACTTTGTTTTAGACCCCACAACATCTGTAGGAAGGAGAAAAAAATTTAAAGAAATTTCCACATTACAACCAGGCCATTTCTTGTTGCAGTGCAAACCAGTCATATTCAGAAAACTTTTTGCGTGATGCTAAAAACCTTTCCAGTGTCAGATTATAATATTTTAAATCTAATAAGAATGAGCACTGATCTGAAATCTCAAATAAATTGGACACGGTTCATAAGCACAAACAGCACATAGCGGCCAAACTAAAGTGACAAAAGTATAACGTACTCTGCTGTGGCCACATGAAAAATTAAGTGAAACTCTGACTTACTATGAAAGACCTTTAAGTGTTGAGTAATGGTGTGGCCTGATATGAAAATGAGAAGTGCCAGTGTTGAAAGGAGATGCTTACAAGCACATCCTCTTCTTATTAGGTTTGTACTGTTACTTTAGTCCTCTGGCATGTGGCTTATGCAAAACTTGAATGATTTTATAATTGATATTCAAAGCCTTGACTTACATGATCCAGAAGCTTGTGCAAAGTCCAAAACCAGAAAGACAGCATGACTTATTCATGCTGCATTGATATGTAGACAATGTGTAATGTGAGGGGGGTGCCGATTGCAGTGAAATATCAAACAAATTAACACCAGCTGCACTCCAGTTGGTAGAGTCGATGTCCATCAAAGGGATGAAGAACTTACTGAGGAGGCAGCTGATTACTTCTCCAATATTTGTTGTGAGAAAGTATATTTTATTTATTCATTTATTTAAGAACGCATGGGTGTGCCTCCTTTCAAGTGCCCACACATCTGCCCCATGTCTCGCTTCCACCACAAATACACTATAATTTTCTGAAATAGTCCATATTTTATAGGCCTGCAAATAATAAAAATCCTGCACCACTTGCATAATTATGTATACTTCTTACTTATTAAATGCTATCCAATTGAGCTTCATCTGGGCATCCACTCTCAACAAACAGGACGGAATTTGAAAGTCTGCCCACAATTCATCTGCTCTGCTTGTGTTGATAAAACACTAGCCTAATATCAGCAGACAGCAGCTAGCATTAGCTATGCAGTAGAGAGAGACTAAATCGAGTAGAATACACACACAGTCAACTCGATTTTTATGGCTTTATATCTTGTAGCCAGAGATAATGGCTTGGTAACAAACACAAACAGAGCTCAGATCAGTGTGCAGTGTCATCTTTCAGTTTATCCCTCTTGTGAATGTGATCTCTGGAATAACATCCACATTGAGCTGACAAACCTGAGTCACAACAATCCCTTAAACCGAGGCCGATAGACAATGCATAGAAGGGCAGTTGGAGAGCCACAAAGTGTAATGCCCTGTTTTGCAATTTTAAAGGGCATCTATTCTGCTTTTCTTTATTTTCTTTCATTAGTTGATGTTCATATGTTCATATTAACAATGGCCAGCCCCACCTCTCCAGAAGGTTTTATGAAATTCGGCCTGGTAGTTTTTGCATAATCTTGCAGGAATACAAAAAAGCAGGCAAATACAACTAAAAAGCTTGGTTCCGACTTGGTAGAAGAACTATTCACAGCAACTTTTCAACTTAAAGTAGCCATATGTGTTACTGAAGTTTCACAAGACTCACGTTTTACACATTGTACAACTCAAACTGAACCACTTACATAAAGCAACCCTACATACAATATTAAGCACAGGTGTAACATGCATCAGGAGGCACAAATGCAGAGATCAATCACAGAAGTTTTAGAAAAGTTTCTGGATCATTCAAATAGATAGCAAGACAAATACAAAAAATGATTTTTTTTTTTAGTTCAGCCCTTCACAATATGCAATTCAACATCCTCCATAACTAAAGAACATAAATATTAGATAAATATTAGGGTTGTGCTGGTGATTACCAGTAGTTTGCCAGTCAAGACAATATTTAGCTTTTTTCTTCACACTAATTCATTACAGGAATGTTACTCTCTTTAAAAATCACATTAAATTTAATTTCCCTCACTAAATTGCCATGTCAGCATCCCTGCATATTAACAGCACTGAGAAGTGTGAGAGCGCGCATACACAAACCTCTGGACTCTTTAAAATGAATGGATATGGTGAGCAGCTGCACTGATCCATCACAGAATAAGGAAAACCAGACAGAGGGTACTTCTGTCTGTTTTAATTTAAAGCTTAATGTAACTGTGCACTTGCAGACATGCTGGTTTATCTTGTCTCCTCATTTTTTGCTGTACTGGGAAGACTGGGGAGAGCATGGCGCAGTGTGGCAAGAGATAGGTGCGCCAATTTTACACATGAACAGCTTGAAAGACATAGAACCATAAAGCAAAGGTGTATGTTATGACTTAATACTATTTTATCTGTCCAGTTATGTCATCAAATCATGTGAATGAGGCTCTCTCACTGGCAAAACCTACTGTGCTCTGCTCCGTTGTGTTTGTGCCACAAAGTACACATTATGGCGGGTGGACGGTGCTTAAAAATGTATATTAAATGAATAAAAGGCAAACCTTGCATTTTACATGCCCATTTCACCAGATTCTAAGAGATACTCATCCTCACAAACAATAAACCAACCATTCCCTGTTTAGATAATCTGTTTTTGTTTACCTGTGAACTGCTTGACGTGTCGGAGAGGAAGTAACCTGGTCTCCTTATGCATGTAATCTGCATCCATTTATAACTGTGACACATTGGATTATGTGCAGGGTGTTGGATTACACACAAAGCCAGGTCTGAATTTCTGTGCTTGCAAAGTGAGAGGAGGGGTAAAGGGGTTCCTGGTTCATCAGGTAGTTAAATTTACTGTACCTCGCCCTGGAGCTCCGGAAGAACTAGTTTAACCACACTAAGACACAAAGAGGAAGACGATACCTTGGCTGAGAGACTTGCCACTAGGAAACTTACAACCTAGTCCAAAAGCTGCAGAGGCAGATAAATCACAATGAACAAATGATTACCTGCTAAAAGGAGGGTGCTGTAATTTACCAGCTGCATTGTTCGGGGACTGGAAACAGAAAGTTACAGTTTCTTTTTCAGGGACTCAGTAATCAGGTTCCATGTTCATCATTACACCATGACCAAGCTGATGGTAATTTCCCACCCAGCCTTCTACTTTCAGCCATCTAAGGAACAGTACACAGTGACAGTCCCTCAAAAGCACATGACACTTCAGCAATATGCCATTTTTCTCCATTAGTTTTGGTGTTAAAGTTTCCCTCTATATCAGTTTTTTAGATTTTGCCAACTAAAAGTACATGTTTGTAGTTCTTCCACTCAACAAAAGTCAAACTCTTTGTATGTATCATAGCTTTAGGATATGTTATAAGATAAGACATTTTAGATAACTGTTTTTATTAGTCATTAATAACCCTGCCCTGGGAGGGTCATAAGGAAGTGTACTCCTCAGAGGGTTGCGTCAGAAACGGTATCCAGTGTAAAATCTTTGCCAAATCAAATAGTTGGATCAGTAGTAAGGCAATCAGCTGTGGGGAACCCTATAAAAAGGGAAAAGCTGGAAGAAGAAGAAGAAGAAGAAGAAGAAGAAGAAGAAGGCTAGGTACAAGTTCTGAGTTTCTTGCACAGAGACTCATTTTAGCATTTTTAAAAAAAAATTTTTTCATCCTTTCAAGAGAAAGACACCATTTGCAATCAGTTTACTAGTGGATAATATTGTGAAAGCACAAGAGTCACTCATTTTGGGTCATACTGAATAAAACATTAAGTCAGTTTTGTAAATTGTGGTCACAATCCAACGGGTGTTGTCACGGCAGCTACGTCCATCTTTTATACTGTCTATGGTTTCAAGGTGAAGTGGCTGCAGGTGGGGAAATGCTTCATGTGATACTACACTGGGCTCACTTTGGCTGCAGAGCAGAAGAAGGACTACCAGCTGCAGTTAGAGTAAATCCGCGGGACACGTAATTCACTGGAGAGGTAGCTGATTATAAGGCTATGTTATTTTGTCACAACGCACTTGGCTATTTAAATATTTGCAGGGAAACATGTTATAAACTGTATTTTTAGCTGAGAGTGCCGAATTTTAAGTTACAAATAGAATCCAAACCTGTGGGAACACCAAGACCCCGCAAAAGTGAGGATCTGCCACTTTCCTCTACCTTACATCACTCTAAACTGGATGTCCTTAGGTTTCTGTATTGTTGTTTGGATAAAACATGACGTGAAGGTGTGCCTTGGGCTCATCTGCTTTGTTATATTATGAAATATTACAGAACTTAAAAAGTTCATTTTAAATTATGCAGACCTAGATTTACAAAAATATTAAGGTTTGACACTTAGCTATGGGTGGCATTTCAGACTCATTATCAAAAAAGGTCACACACATTTATTACCAATTATGAGGCAAGAACTCTGTTTAGGAGGCCAACACTGAAAGCTTAAACTCTAAACCCCTGACAAACAATTGTAAGAGAAACCGCGACCTTACCCAAACACAAACTACAAGACATGTCATGTTGGCTATAAGATATGCACCACCTAGCTATAACGGTTAATGAAGCGTCAGATGAAAACACATTTTTATAACAGGATCTCATCTCGCCCACCATTTCCTTTAACCTTTTCTTCCTACAGAGATACTCAGCCTAACAAGACCACAGATTATTTCATATGTATGAACAGGATTATTAGAGAACAAGGATGCTTTTTGTTCAATCTGTTCCCTCCACCGGTTCCAAAAGTTCCACCATGAACCACTGTTGTTCACATTCGTCAAAAGGCTCCAGACAGGTATATTTATCTTCCTGTCACCACAAAGTAGATCACGAAGCCTCATTATCAGTTCACAAATTTCTTCCTGCTCCTCACACTTAGTCACCACAGATGTCCCTGAATCATTGCTGCTTATGGCCTGTATTAACACCATTTTTTTTTGTTTTGCCAGAATTGTTTAGGAAGAAATGCAGAATCAGTGTTTTGTTTCTAGCTATTACAACAGCGGGAATAAATTCTTTTTTTTTTTATTTTTATCATTTATATGCATGTAATAACATGCTGCTTACTGACAGTCAATAAAACTAAAACTCACTAAAATCCACAAACATTTAGTTTACTATGAGTAAATGTCATCCTGTTTGCCAACAGGGCGATGACAGCCACTAAAGTCAACAGTGGCAGATATCAATCCACAATCTTGCACACACAATGTGAGAGGGTGAAGGGGATACTCTTTACCCTCTTGATGATATTCAAGGGTGCATAGGAGTTTGCCCAACCAGTCTACATGTGTTTTGTGGACTTAGAGAAGGCATTTGACTGCATCCCCTGGTGTGTCCTGCTGGAGGTGCTTCGGCAGTAAGGGGTACCTGGCCCGTTGTTGCAAGCCGTTCAGTCTATGTACAACCATAGTGAAAGCTTGGTCAGCATTGGTGGCTATAAGTCATACTTGTTCCCAGTGGCTGTTGGACTTGGCCAGGGCTGCCCTTTGTCACAGATCCTGTTCATAACTTTTACACACAGAATTTCTAGGTGCAGCCAAGGGACAGAGAGTGACACGTTCAGTAGTCCAAGGATCATGTCTCTGTTTTTTGTGGATGATGTGATCCTGTCGGCTTCATCAAGTGATTACCACCAGCTTGAGCTGGAGTGGTTTGCTGTTGAAGCAGCGGTGCTGAGAATTAGCACCTTCAAATCCAAGGTCATTGTTTTCAACCGGATAAGGGTGGAGTGCACACTCCAGCTCGGGAATGAGTTTCTACCTCAAGTGGAGGACTTCAAGAGCTCAGCTCAGTGAGCTCAGTCATTCTGGAGGGATGGGCTCAGAGTAGAGCCACTGCTCCTCCACATCAAAAGGAGCCGGCTGAGGTGACTAGGACGACTCCTACACACCTCCAATGTGAGGCATTTTGGGAATGTCCAACTGGGAGGAAACCCCAGGGCAAACCTAGCACGAGATGGAGAGATTATGTCTCTCGGCTGGTTTGGGAATGCTTCTGTGTCCCACCAGAGGAGCTAGAGGCAGTGGCTGGGGAGAGAGAGGTCTAAGCAGAGATGCCCAGACTGCAGGCCCCGCAACTCTGACCTGGATGAACAGCAGAAAATGGATGGATGGATAAGTAAAACAATATAATTTAATTAAATTATTTATTTTGATAGTTTACATTTTGGGGGTTTAAACTGGAAAGTGGAACAAAGAAAACCCAAACTTAAATCTGTGAACTAAGGCTTTTATAATTAGTGATGGCTATTTTTCCACTACTTTATAACAATAAACAGACTAAATAAATACTTTTCTTCTAATTGAAAATGAAAATAATCAGTGGGAGAAGAGCAAATGAATAATATCCAGGGAAGAGATGTGATCAACCTCTAACCTTAAATGCACAGACACCATGCTGTGGAAGGAGAAGTCAACTGAACATAATGGAGGATTTAGAGCAATCTGACTAAGCCAAAGTCAAGACCCTGCACACTTCCCCTTTTGTGGTAGACAGGTTTCACCAGCAATCAGATTCACGCATTTACTGCCAACAGGAGCTGTAATAACAGACACTGGTCCTCTCACTGATTACAGGTTACCTGTACAGTAAGGCACAGGTGGCTGACGTCGGCCCAGAGAAATGTTAACCTTTGTACTAGCTGGAAAAGTACGTTTTGTTAACCATGCATCAGGCTATCGTTACCTACGCTGATAAATGATGCGTTTCCAGCCTGCCCTGACCTGCAATAAATAAATAAACTACAATGACTTTATCCAGCAGGCTTCAAAGAGCCAACACGGACGAGGCAAAGTGAAACTGTCACCGTCACTTTATTCTCCTTTATAATTAAACCTTCTTATCCAAGATGTGACTCAAAGTTTCTATGACTTTTCAAGTTATCGCCCAAGAAGTTTGCCAAGCTGGTGTCAGCTGGCAGCGTTAGCCAGTTAGCTCCGAAGTTAGCTTCCCAAACAACACTCATCTCTTATTACTTGTGCCGAAGCGAACTCAACTCTGCTCCTTCGACTTTGAGACCACAAACAACTCGTCGATTTTAGCTCCCTGTTTGGGACTTTGAGGAAAGAAAGATAGCTGCTCAACTGCGCTAAGCTACCATCTGTTAGCATGAATGGGAAAAAGTAGAAGCAAACCACGAAGCAAGCAGTAGCTCCTCTTAGCAAAGAGTGACAGGACACCGACGGAGACAAGTTTAAAAATGGGAAAAAACTACATACCCGACGGCAACTCCTGTTGTCCGGTAACTTTAGCAGTGACTTGAAGCTCGGTTGTATTCCAGATAAGGTGATTAAAGCAGTGCCTCCCCCACAGAAACTACCCACCGTGTCCGCAGACAGCGACAGCAGCTGGAAACTCCACCGCTGCCCTGAAAATAAAACAACAACATGGCAGCGCCGCGCCGCGTTCACGGCACGCTGGACAACCGGTAAATATAAAACCAAGGCATGTCCTGCAGACACAGAAGAAACCACTGCTTTAAACAACGACCAAACGCCTTTACTCTGGTACCATTTTCATGCATAAAATAGTGAAAAAATACCCATTACTTACCAGAGTCTAAGTTCACAACTTCATATGTTTTGCCTCGTCCAGTCAACAAATATTAAGTTTTGCAGTAATAATAAAAAAAGAAAATTTGTCACATTTGACTATCTTACTTTATGATTAATTGATTCAGATAATTTTATTATTATTACAGTTATTATACTACTACTACTAATAATAATAATAATAATATTATTATTATTAGTAGTAGTAGTAGTAGTATGCACACTTAATTGTCAAATCACCTAATTGCTTTAACTTTACTCTCTTGGTCTCTGCTTATTCCTAGGTTAATTTTGATTATTATTATGTTTGTTTAATTTATTCAGCTTGTTTATTGCACAAGAAATTTGAAAGTCATTCAATCAGATTTTTGGCTTTTATCTATTTTACAGCAGCACAAACAATGATAACAATCTTTATTTATATAACACCTGCTGCTATTTTGTGCAATGTATCAATATTTACCTAACTTGAGTACTTTCTTAACATTTTTCAGTACTAAAGTTCACATATACTGTTGTACGTGCAGTGTTGTCGTGCATGTCTAGTCATTTAGTGGTATTATGTCTATTTGTGCGTATTATGTCTGTATTATCTCTATACTGCACACTGAGCTATGAGGTATGAGAAATGCAGTTTCGTTCTACTGCGCACTCCTTATTATTTTTCCTGAACGACAGTCCACTTTGACACTTAAAAGCAGAGTTTACAAAGGGGTCTGACAGACAGGCAACAGCAGAATCGGGGTAAATTCAAACAGTGGGCCAAATATTAAAGTCAGACAAAACACAAACAACTGGGAAAAATAAACCCTAAAAAAACACAGGGTCCAAGAAAGAAATCAAATAATAAATCAGACGAAAGATGAAATATAGCTAAGAAAAAACACAACTGAAAGATGATAACAAGCCATTATAAATATATCTTGTAATGGAATCACATAAAAGCAAGTCTATAAAAATGTATTTTAAGAAGTGATTTAAAGAAGGATACTGATATATGTATATCTGTTTAAATTAAATATTTGTGGATCTGCTGGTTGGGCAAAATAACAAATTCTGGCTACTTTTCACACACTGTGTGATTTAGGTAGTAGTTACTTTTTTAAATTAGGATATCACATAAAATCTATGATGTGTTTATACATTAACAGATTCACATTTTTCACATCACATTTTTGCTTGTGACCCCTTACGAAAATAATTTGGGGCCTCTTCAAATAATTGTTAGTAACCTTACAGAATGAATTTTCCTTTCCAATACTCTTACATGGTTTTAATTTGATAACTGATCCAGACATTACATATCACAAATATTTGGAGAAAAAAATATAGAAATGAACTTAGAACTTGTCTGCAATTCGTTTCACGTTAATTGTGCTATAATTGCTCAAAATTATCTTGTGACTCTTTGGTTGAGCTAACTCTATAATTTTGTGAAAACAAGCTGCACATCAAGCAGAAACAACTCACAAAGTTCTGTAAAAGTTCTGCATACACTGTGATACATCCAGATTAATAATGTAATCAGTCACAAGAGCCTGTTTACAGCACAAGTACTTTTGATTTTAATCCTTAAAGTAAATTTAGGTGATAACAAATATTTTCAGTGCAGCTGAACTGTTGATACAAGGCAGGATGGATCCGTGCTTTCATGTAGTTTACACCAAATTCTGACCCTACCATTTGAAGGTTGCAGCAAAAATTGAGATTAATCAGGACAATGAACAACATTCTTCTGTTGTTCAATTTTGGTGAGCCAGTGTGAATTGTAGCCTCAATTTCATGTTCTTAGCTAACAGGAGCGGCACCCGGTGTGGTCTTCTGCTGCTGCAGCCCATCTGCTTGAAGGTTCGATGTGTTGTGTGTTCAGCGATGCTCTTCTGCATACCTTGTTTGTAAGGAGTGGTTATTTGAGTTGCTGTTGCTTTCCTACCAGCTTGAAGCAGTCTGGCCTTTCTTCTCTGACCTCTGACATCAACAAAGTGTTTTGGCACAGAGAACTGCTGCTCACTGGATATTTCCTCTTTTTCAGACCATTCTCTGTTAACCCTAGAGATGGCTGTGTGGGAAAATCCCAGTAGATCAGCAGTTTCTGAAATACTAAATTAGTCACTTAAATCCATCTGACCATGTCTGCATGCCTAAATGCATTGAGTTGCTGAAATGTGATTGGCCAATTAGATATTTGCGTTAATAAGCAGTTGAACACGTGTACCTAACAAAGTGGCCAGTGAGTGTATGTACTTCAGCCACCTACAAGCAAGTTTCAGCAAGTGAGGATACAATTTATTTGTTTATTCCCACATGCAGTGAAAGCAGCATGAGCAGAGCCAGAATTTGTGGTGTTGGGAGGAGACCTGCTTCTACTCCAGAGTAGAAACCAGGACAGGACATGCTGCGGCTTACCAGGCAAATATGCACTGTCACCAAAG
>VUQI01061184.1:0-18368 GCA_015106735.1 Paratilapia polleni
CTATATAAATAGGCTCTGTGTGTGACCTGAAAACACTGTGGTTTTGAACACAGATAAAACTTTTGATGTAACTGTTTGGTTTTGAGAGAGGTTTTGTGAATGTATTGTGAAATCTGGCTTTTGTTTTTACAGTTTTGAGAAGAGTGAGAGGTGTCAAGAAATGTGTCTCATCATTCGTGAAAAACTGTGAAATTCACTGCTGAGAGTGCAATGTACAAACAGGAAATGACATCCACCTGTCACCAGGGGCTGTTCAATCAAAAACCAGAAACAGTGGTCCTCATTCGCAGACAGTGCTTATGTTCAAATCCTGGATTTATCGATATTTTCTGACCTTCTGTTGTTCAGAATCTAATTCAATTCAATTCAATCAATTCAATTTTATTTGTACAGCGCCAAATCACAACAACAGTCGCCTCAAGGCGCTTTATATTTTAGGGTAAAGACCCTACAATATTAAACAGAAAAGACAGAAAACCCCAACAATCAGACGACCCCCTATGAGCAAGCACTTGGCAACAGTGGGAAGGAAAAACTCCCTTTTAACAGGAAGAAACCTCCGGCAGAACCAGGCTCGGGAGGGGCAGCCATCTGCCGCGACCGGTTGGGGATGAGGGGAAACAGAAGAGAGCAGAGGGAGACAGGACAAAAAGGCACACCTATAGGAGAGAGACAGAGTTAATAATAGCTAATGATTATGTTTATTTGAGGTTTCTATTACTATTGCAACACTTAAAAAAAACAAAAAAAAAACTTATGCTAAATTACAGGCATGATTTAATCTCCAACAAGGTTTTTCTTGTAAAAATATTACAGTATTACACTGTATAGCATATAAACTTTACTGTATAATGCATAATGAAATGTGCTGTGGCCTATCTGAAGCAAGCACGGGTTTGAGTGGTCGCCATCAGCTCCAGCAGCTGCATTGGAGCTGTACGCAATGCAGCTATTCCCCGTGGATTTCAGGTGTGAATGAGTGAGTGCATGGTGGAGAAAACTGCACCGGCAACTTAGTCATAACTGAATGGGACCAATACCTTAGTTGCATGATATGTAGCTTAACAAGGTTTATTTTAACAGGAAGTGAACAAGTCTGTGAATCCGTCTATGTGCACACGAACTCGGGCAGTTTTTAAAATGGGGATTTCTGAAAATCTTTCAAAAATGGGGATTTCTGAAAATCTTTCAAAAATCTTTGTCTGCCTTGTGTACATGTAAATGCAGAAATGGAGTTTCTGAAAATCTTCTCCCTGGAAGGAGTTTTTCAAAAGCTCTGTTCTCAGCGACCTAAAATGCTGTTTACGTGTGGCCAAAAGGCCAAACTGCATAGAAAAAGCTTTCCAAAATACCTGTGTACGTGTGGACACGGTCTTAATCCCAACAAGCATTGGTTTTGTGAAGGGAATCATAAGAATTGTGTCCCAAAACAGAGTATTATTTCCCATTACTAATGTACGCTGAATTCAGTTTCTTTTCTTTCTTAAACACTAGCAGGCTATCAGTCTTTGGAGCACGACATGTGCTGCACGGCCTTGAGTGGCTGCTGTATTCCACACTTCCGTTTCTGAAGGTGAACGCTGGCAGCATGTATTTAATTCTTGCTCAGTCACGGTGCCCGTTGCTCGGCAAAACTTAACACTGTTCTCGGCCACACGAACAGTGGAAGACAAGTCACACAGCCACAACAATCAAACTCTCAAAACAGTATAAATGACCTAACAACACTGCCAAAATTGAACTCAAACATTTAAAAGAATGCCATGAGTCTTTGGGCTGTCCATAATCCAAGCAACGTCATCTTTGGGTTGCTACAGCATTTTATGGCTATTTTTTAATTTCTTTACCTTGACTTTGTGCTACGTGAGTGAGTTTGACTTGATGCAACAGGATTTAAACTGATGTACAACACTACTGTACTGTAGCTTGTTAATATTTTTTCCGTCATAATCACCGTTTACAGTATTCAACTGTATTCACAATTCACAACAATAGTACCTTACTGTAAAGTACCTTTATTTTTTACAGAAGTTTGTTACAATGAATACAGTAGAGGTAAAGGATTACCTTTGCACACCTCACAACTTTAAGGGTATACTTATATATAACTGACCTCTTAAATATCTAGAACGAATGTCAGTTTGGATAAAGACGTGCACACAGAAAACCAGAGTAAACTAGTGACCTTTGCTGTATTAGTATTTCAGGACATAAAATAAAATGAACAGCGTTCACCTTTCCTTCATTTCTACTTAAAGAAAAAATATGTGAGGAGAACGGAAACATCACCCATGACTTATCGAGCAAAAACAAGCCAAGGTGGGGCTCGAGGCTGTTTTATTAACAGATGACATTGAGTTTATTAAAATGGCTCAGAGGCTGTTTCTCCTGCCAGACGAGAGGGAGCTTGGCCCAGGTCCGAGACCTAACTGGGGAGGGCTGGCCCAATTAACACCCGAGAGGGAAGTCCATGCAAACACACACTTAACACTACAACAACTCACACAAATGCACATACACGCAAAGACACTGCACATATTCACACACACACACATACACAGCAAACAGGGAGGTCTAAAGGAGCTGCAAAATAATCCCTCGGGGACCTGGTAGCTCACAGGTCTTGAGTGAGCTAAGAAGTCATACATGTGCATACTTACACACACACTCACAGTTGTGGGGTGGCCTTAGCTGGCCATATAAATCTGTGCCACTCACCTTCAAATGGAATGGTGTGGTTGGCCCAGTAAATATGAGGGAGTGTGTATGTTTGACCACAGATGCAGGTGGAGCTGTGGTGTGGTTGGGGAGACAGTGCGCATCGTTCCAACTCTGGCCCTGGCAATGCTACTCGCTCTCATAGCTACTCAAACTCTGCAACCTCGCAGAGGTTATGAGCTGTGGTGAGAGATTATTTGAAAGTGTGCCTGGTGCTGGTGAATTTGCTTAGAGAATGAGTTTTAGTACCTGCCAAGCTACATCAGTTGTTGTTGAAGTATTTTTGTGGGTGGTGCACAACAGGGAGTTAACTACCAAATGGACATCTCTGCGATCATAAGGGAACATAAAAGTTACATTATAACATGTTTGCACTTCATCCATCTGTTTTCATAACTGCTTATCTAATTCAAGGTGACAGGGGGGCTGTTGCCTGTCCCAGTTATCCCAACCATTCATGCTCACATTCACACCAAGAGTCAACTTAGAATCACCAGTTAACCTATCAAGCATGTCTTACCCAGAGAGAACCCATGCAGGCACAGGGAGAACATGCAAACTCCACACAGAAAGGCCTGGATTTGAACCCAGAACCTTGTAGTTGTGAAGCAACAGTGCTAACCACTGCACCACTGTGCTGCCCTTGTTCATATTTAATTAAGCACAGGCTGCAGTAACTACTGCAAAGGTATGTGGGTCTGCTTAAGTCTGAATGCTGCAAATTTCATCATCTGAGGGTAAATGCAAGGCTATGTGTAGATGTCTGTGTACGTGTCATTTCTTTGTGACATCACAGACTTGTTCAAATGTACTCCAAGTGGACTTGAAAAAAACAGGAACGACTTCTTGTCCATGGTGTCCTCAAACAAGAATGGTCCCAGCCTCAGTACAGGACAGATGCACGAAGAGAGACTCCATCCACAGTGGCTACCACTGCACCTCACTGGTTTATTAAAACAGTCTGGGCTCTGTCAAAACAACCACTTCTGGTAAAATTTCACACAATTTGCAACACTAGGTGCTGGAAAATCCTAATACAATACATGCCTCATCTAGTGGGCGTCTGAATTTGTGTAAGTAAATTAACCATGGCTGACCTCTATGTGGCACAACCCACTCAGCAAGTTCATTTACACCCATGACCAAAATATTTTGGCCCAATCAGACCCTCCACCAACATACACTAATAGCGTGTCACAGTCTTGATTTACTGGAGAATGCCTTGTCTGTATTGGACAGGCATAGCTGTGGACACCCGGCCCCTTAGGCGTTGACACTCCTGGCTGGGATCCCTGGCATCCACAGCTTCCTGATTACCAGCTGTCCTTGTCCTGCTCTGTCTGTCAAATCCCAGTAACTGAGAAATAAACAAACAGTAAACAAAGGGCCTAGTTTAGCACCATCACCCGCCACAGCATGACAACAGGTTTCCCAGTCTCACTGCCTGTCAGGGCTAACAGAGCCTTGCACTTGGGGGGCAAGGAGCAGGAAGCCTTTCCCTATCTTCAAACCACTTGAGGAGGCGTTGCAATCAGTGTCAGTGGGTTTTTTTTATCCTGCCTCAAGACAAACAGCATCAAGCAAACCAAAAATGAAGAAATGCAGGGTTAAATGCCCCAACAGTATGAGGTTCTGCTTCTTAAATTGAGTAGAAACTCCTCGCAGCTCTGCAAAGGGTGGAAGCTTTTTGTCAAATTCTCTCCCATTCCCTCTCCTTCTTATTGTCTCAGTCTGTGGACATCTGCTTGCTACAGACACAAATTCCCCTAAAGTTGAGACACATTAGCCACCAAGAGAACACAGGACTATTAATAGGCTTCCTGCTCGTAAAAGAGACGTGGCTCATGTGGATGTGGATCAGGTTTTTTGGGGGGAGTTTGATATGCATGTAATACAATATTAGTTCAATTGTGATGCACCGTCAGAGGCCCCCTCTATGGAAATCTGCATGAAATCACTGTCTGGGCAAGGTCGTAAATCACCAATGACGTTGTTTATTATTGCAGTACAGTTTTATGGAGGGCGGGCACTTTGCTGGGACGTCCCAGAGAGGAATGCCCAACACAGGACCTGCAAGGTAATGGTGCCTTTATTTCCACAAGAAGGTTGGTGGGAGTTCAGTGAAGATCAGGCCTCTTGAGAATTACATGGTTAAGCCTGATTAAAGCACTGGGAAACCTATATCTAACAACCAGACCATACATAACCTAGCAAAGGATGGTAAAACTCACCAGAAATTAAAGTTCTGACAGAGGACTGTAAATCAGATAAATGACACAAGCCAAACAGACACAATCTAGCTCTTGTTTTTATTCCCTTCTGTTTTGTCCGAGCAGCCAGGATGGCTGGCCGACACCATCAACACCCACTTTTTCTTTCTCAAAATGTCTGGTCTGGTTGTGTCTGACTATTTCTGCCAGGTCTCTGAGCATCGGGAAAACTTATCAAATAGAACAGACCTCTATTCTGTGAGAGAGCAGCACTCCTCTCCTAGAAAGAGAAAGCCAGTCAGGACCTCAGACACCACTTAGTCTTTCAGCTGTTCAGAAGTGGGAAAAGCATATTAGAGGTCATTGTTCTGGTGCATTCCGATGGCAGAGCCCCGACTTGCTTTGTCCAGCCTGGCAGACGCACATGCCTCTCCCTGGCCATCGCTCCCACTCCATCTGAAAACATAATTGATCTGGATATTAGGCGGGCCATGTGGCTCTAAATAAAATTCCACGCATGCTTAATTCTCCCAACGTGGTTTTGGAGGCCGGACACTTTCTTCCCTGTCTGGGTTAGTGTTACATGCTGAACTGTCTTAGCTGCGACCACCTCATAAAATCAGCCTCATAAATATTTTTCATGTTATTTAACTAACTCAATTCTCTTTGGATTGGAGTGGTTTGATAAGCGCAAATTATGCATGGAGGCTCCTTTAGACACTATTCCAAATATTGGGTTATGTATTGGCTTGAGTTCAGGAGCCCCAAGCATGCATGATGCATGTTATATTACTGCTGAGGCAGTCAAATAAATGATTGCACAGTAATTAAGAAAAAATATCTAATTAGGGAACAATTCAACCTCATATCAAATTTACCTTTTTTTCTGCTGGCCTGCTGTGCTATTTATTCATATAGATTGTTTTTGTCAGTTGCCCAGTTTGGGAGATATCTCCTGTAGAAATGTTCAAGCCTCGTGGTGCTTGAAGCACCAAAAACTACAGTTGAAAAGAAGCCACAAACCTTGTTGTCGCCAACCTAAAGCATGCAGCTAGCTAGCTTTACAGCTCAGACGAGGGGGACGCCATTAATTTTTACATATTAGGAACTATTTTCTTTCTACTGAGCTACTTTACAAAAGGAAGCATGGAACCAGTGACAAGAGGCTCTTGGTCATGTCAGCATGACAGGATATAAAAATTAATGGTGTCCCCCTTGTCTGAGCTGTAATGCTGGCTATCTGGGATTGTGGACATAGACAGAATGTGGAAAATAGTTCCTACATGAAACCGCTTACAACTGATTTTTTTTTAAGTAAAGCTTTTAAGGTCATGATTTCTGAGAGAGACATTGCAGCTGTTTTTTTCAAATGTACAGTAAGTAACAAATTTATCAGACCACCTGTTATAAAAACGAGAAAAATCATGCAGCATCACGAAGTGCTTTAAGGCGGACTCTTTCCTTTTCAGTGAGTTCTCGACGCTTTAACATTTTGAACAGAAATGAGGAATTTCCCACTGAATTCACGGTTTTATACCCAAATTTGAGCCGGCACTCTGGACTTCTCTGAGAAGTCAGAAATTAAGCATAACATTCAACCACTAAATCTCATTTTTCTGTTCAGGAATGCAAGTAAATAAGTGTAATTAGGCATCTTAATCAAAAAATAATAATGCGCTTTACTATTTTTTTCAGCTTTTTTGTAGAACAGTAAATTTGAAAATTCATGGATAACAACAGTAATTATATTTTAGCATTAAAATATCATTTTGATTAAAGAGCTTGTGCATACTGGTGGATTAACCAGTACAGAAACATAAAAAATGATTTTGGTAATTACCAATACTGTTAATTTAGGGCAACTGTGGCATAAACCTTATGTTGGGTGGTGGTCAAATAAATTTGTAAAGCACTGTATTTGGGCAGTTGGAGCGCCACAGTCCTCGTGCCATCTGATTCAGATGAAGACAATTTATACAGCATCGCTTTTGGGCCGCAGACAAATATGTAACTTTTGGGGTGAACTGTTCCTTTAACAGAAATGCAACCACAAAAATTTAAAGAATGTTTCAAAAGTCATACCAGACACATTATCAGAAAAAGAAGTGGCACTCAAAGAATCCTGAACTGAAATCTATGGGAGAACACCGCAACAGCAAAGAAGGCGGTAGAAGTTTATCTTGTGGGGAAAAGATGGCTAACAAGCTGCGAGACATGGTTCAAGAAGGACTGGTCATACTAAAACAGCCACAAAGACGTCTAAATTCAGACGTGGCCTTGATGTTAAAAAAGAAAAAAAAAAAAAAGCATTCTGTAGTAGCCATTGTGAAGATTTATAAAAGGATGTGATTAGCATGTGGGTATGGGGTATGTGATGTTGTTTGGTCTAGACTTGTAACAGCTCCAGTTTCTGTTTGCTTCCTGGTAGGATTAGTGGCTGAAGCCTGTGGCATCTGTGTCAATCTGGACACTGGTGGTGGTGGGCGGAAAGATGTTATTCTAGTATTAACACACAGAGTAGAAAATACTGCAAAACTGTGGCCTTAAAAAAAAACAAAAAAAAAACCACTTGTAGTTTTAAATAAAGGGGAAAAAAATGTGAGCAACAAGTAACAGTTCACAAATCAGTTTTATTAATTTAAACACAATCAAATAATAATGTCAAAAACATCTGTACACATATTTTGCAGACACGACAATCTTTTGCGTTTTCACAATGAGGCCCATGTAGTGTAAAGTATTTCCAGTTTGCATTTATGATTGCAACATAATAAAAAAAGCGTGCTGTATGAATCTATAAAACATTTCCTCTATTTACCTACCATTACCTTGATCTAGCAGCAATATGTAGATACCCCATGTGAATGCGGGGGGAGAAGTTGCTTTGAGACGATGAGGGGGGAGGGGTGTGTCAGAAGAGAGAAGGATTTGAATTGAAATGCAAAAGGACAACAGTGATCATGTGCAAAGGAGGGAAAAATTAGAAACACAACAAGTCGGTTTCTGTTTAAGAAATTCACAGTCGATAGCACATGTTCTGTATGTTCACAAACCTCTCGAAGTTAGTGGCTTTTCTCTCAATGCTAATTATGGTTTCCCCATCCACAGATGTAGAAGCACTATGAAAAGGGCTTCGTGTATTTCAGCTACTTCAAAGAGGGACACAGAATGTATTCTCAAAGTCGAAATAAAAACACTACAGTATACAAAATTACGCTTGCTGTACAAGAGTTGTTATAGTGCTTGTATAAAAGATAATAAAACCTATTCAAGCCTGCTTTTTAAATATCAGATTTATTCAAATTTGACATTAAAATGGCTCTCAGAAATTCCCATCTGCCATATCCAAAACCCTTGTCAGAATTGTGTTTGCCTTTGAATATACGGGGTCAGGGCTGCAAGCTGGTGAAATGCCGTAAGGACACAGGTTGTGAGCTACCTTCCTGAATAACTAAAGAAAAGACAAAGTACTTTTTCCCTTTGAAATATGTGTCCAAGAAGGATTTATAGTAAGAAGAGACCTGTTGTTCTATATAAAGTGTGTGACTGAAGTTTCCTGTAAGGATGAAAAAACATCACAGAATGAAAAGAAAGGTCCTTGACACTTGACATCCATGCTTTTGGTCTTGACAAAACAATTTATCACAAAAACCCGATATCTACATATTTGTTTATCGAACATAACTTGAACACATCAACACTTTCAGGCGCCGCACAAGCTTATGTGCGATGAGATGCCTTTTTTTTTAAACTTCAATGAAAAAGCATTGCCACCTTTCAAGAGCATGTACCTAAATGAATATAGGAAGGAGCAGTCCAGTGATTACAAACTTACACACTCACAAAAAAAAAAAAAAGATTTCCTCTGTACATGATTGTCTCAGCATTGTAAATAAAGTTTTTTGTTATTTTCTTAAATTATTAGAAAACCCCCTTTCTTGTTTCTTCCATAAATGTCTTCCTCTCTCTGTGGTGGAAATCAATAGTACTTTGTAAAAGGCACGAGTCTTTTATCATCGAGGTACCTTCTCAGTGGCGTGTTGCCACTCACAAAGTGTCTGTTCATAAATAAGACGCGCAGAACTCCCAGACCGACGCTTAACAGGGGAGCAGTTGCTTTGTCTGTCTTCCCCCATAGTGAAGGGGAGGATAAAAAGTGGGTAAACAGAGGAGGAACAGAAATAACGTGGAGGTGAAGAGCAGATGTGGGACGAGCCAGAGGGACGGAGAAATGTCACCACCAGTAGTTGTGGGCCTGTGGTTCACTGTGACTGAGTTCTGCGGTGAGGCGAGGCCATCAGTAGCTCTGCTCTCCTCACAGGTGTGAACCCTGACAGAGTCCCGGCACAAACAGGGGGCCGTAAAACACTTTGACAGCTTCAGAAAGCGGCCAATTCACAGTAACCAGGGCAAGCAGCTGCAGCGCCGTAAATTCACCTCTCTCTCTCTCCTTCTCTCGCTCTCATTCGCTTCGCGGAAAAAAGAAAGAAAGAAAAAGTTTAGGGTTAAGACGATGTGTGACCGTATGTCAGCACATTAACCGTGTGCTCAGTCTTCTTTTTTCCATTCTCCTCTTCTTCTCTTCCTATGTAGTGACAGACAGACGCCACGCAACACAGCAGGGCCTTTTTTTTTCTTTTTCTGAGCTGTGGGGTCTGTGGCAAGCGTGGGACGGGGCTGGAGGGCGAAGGTGAAAGGTTGTGTGGTGTGCCGAAGTGGAGCAAAGGGTACGTTGGTGGTGTAGTGCTACAAGTATTCCAGGTCTAGAGCATGGTGGAGGGCCATGAGGTCTGAATGGCTGGAGATCCTCCAGAAGGGCATGTTGTGCTGTGGGTGGAAGAAAAAGCATCTTTTTACTTTTATTAAACACAAAATTCTAAGTACTCAAACAATTAGTCAGTAACTCATTAATCAAAGTTTTTATTCATCGTTTTAGTCATTTTTAAAAAAGAATAAAAAAAAATATTTTAAGTTCCCTCAGGGAAATGCTCTTTTAATTAATCTGATACTGATATGTCACGTTTCCTGAAGGAGTATTTAAGAGTTACATGACTAAAAACGATGGTAATGCGTTAAATATTTATCAATCCTTTCAGTTATTTATTAAAAGAAATGTGTGGATTTGTTTCTTTTCACTCTTTAAGATAACTGTGACTTTGTAAATCTTTTAATTTTGGAATATGGTATGGACAAAATACACAATTTATAGTGTTGTCAGTCAGTTTTTAACATAAAAAACAATGAACATGTTATCAGAATTGGATATACCAATACTTGCAGGCCTTCCAAACACTCTGAATAAAGTTCTAAAGCGATTTTATTCTTTATACTGCAGCTAATATGTTTAGTGAATGAAGCAAGCCTGGTCCACTCACCAGGAAAAGCAATCATATCATTAACACACCCCACCTACTCCTCTTGCTCCCTTGTGCATACGTCTTTGCGGCCAAATCGTACATCTGTACCTGTAACTAATTTCTTGCTGCATCAAAGTGGAGTTTTATACCACCAGACTAATGCACTGACTGTCTTTAAGTCGAACAGAAATGAACTCCCCACAGTGTCTTTTGAATGAACCTCCTGCCTGCCAGTGTGTGTTTAGGACAGTGCAAATGAGCTGTTGTTCCCAGGCAAAGGATGGGGAGAGAAACCTGAGTCGCAGAGAATGAAAGGAGCTTGTCAGGTAGAGTCCTCAGCTCCTCAGTGTGTGGAGCCCATTACCCTCCCCTTATCAAAGGCATGGCCTCTCCCAGGCATATGTTCCGCTTAGGAGAGCCTGCACTGACCCTTAAAAAGCTCTTTTGCTTTTTGTTTTGTAAATTGTCTTTGCTTTTAAGTTTAAAAGCTGGAGATGTTATCTCTGCCGTCTCTCCCAAGCGAAGGCAATAACTGAAGACAGGGATTGTGAATTTTTTTAAAGTGAAGGAATGAGGGCCGAGAGAAGTTTCAGACTTTTGCTTTTGTAGTTCCACGCAGTGTCACATCTGATATGCGCCTCCTGACGGGTGAAATTGTTGTGTTATTTCACCTCCTCTCTGATGTTGACACAGAAACCTTTTACTGCATGGCATGTCGCGGGACTCACACCACTCAGATGGGGAAAAAAAAAAAAAAACACCTTATCCTTCCATCAATGTCACACTCCAACAACTCAAGGCTGAGTAAAAATATTTGCATCTTTTTCCACAATCATCCCTCAAGACCACATTCCCAGGGCGTGTTCGCTTTTCATAACACAGAGCTATTGCTTTACGCTTTTATCCAGGGTAAAGGTTGTTACTTCTCTCTAATAACTGCCTAATCACTCTCCGTCTGTCCTCGTGCTTCTACTCTCTGTTTACTGAGAAACAGGTAAAAAAGGAGCTGGAAGCCTTTCAAAGAGAAACTCCATGTCTTCAGCCTGACACTGTGGCTCACCGTAACTGTCAGGGAAATATTCTCCTGAGCCGCTGATTAATTTGCTAATGAGTGTGTTTGCTGTGTGAGTCTACCGTGCAGGATTTGTTTTACATCCAAACTTGACAGGAACGCTGAATGCACAAGATGTGGAGCAAGAGCCAACAAGTAACGTAAAAAAAAAAAAGAAAACATGAGTCAAATGTCAAATTCATCTGAACAGATACCGTCACACTTCCTGCAAGACTGTGGGCGGAGGTCGGCAACGAGCCCTTCTTGATCCATCTCATGCTAACAGGCTTGTCATTGCAGTAAATATTCTAATTTCATCAACAATGATTTAAGTCTCCTTTATGTGTGCTCTATTTACGATGTGCCTTCAACATGCCTGAAAGGGCTTGTCTAGCATTACACATACAGCATTCATACTGCTCAGAGCACTAAGCAGAAATATATAATTATGCCATCTCTCCCCTCCCCTGCTCTGTAAACCTGAGATGGTGGAGGAAGAGCGCTGATTACACACTACAGACTTTCTCTCTTGTGCTTGGATGCCGTAATAAGAGGATAAACAAATGAAAGCAAAGCAAGATTCCTGAGAAGGAGAGCTGGGGCGCTGATTCCTTTCTTTGGAAAAGTATGGCAGGTATGTTCTGTGTTCATTCACAATGAACTCCTGACCTTATGGAAAGTAATTAGGAGTTCAAACATTATCTTTGCTCCTAGCTTTATGTAGTTCTAATGGGTGTTTTCAGCATGTAAATATATCTTAGGACTTAGAATATTATCTAATGTTCTAAGTACTCTTACCTTTTTTGAACCTTGCTCCTCTTCTACCCCATCTCCAACAACAATGTAAACAACTTTCCTCCCAAACCGCTGAATTACTCTCTCAAAGCAGCTCTCCTTCCCTGTGGAGAAGTCGAGGGCAGTTTCTTAGAGAAGCATTGCATGGATGCAAAAAGATATACAGGCACACACACGTTCAAAGTTGATTCATGAGCACAGGGTGACAAGAGCCTATTAAAAACACCACATTTACAAAGAGGAGAAGAGTGTAAACATTGAGCTCAGGAAAGAGATGTGATAAGATTAGCCCTCAGATAAAGACAATCTTAAAAGCATTAACTTTGCCCTTCTCCTCTTTAAATCTAGAACAAATAGTCAAACAGTCCTGTTACAGGGTCTGTTTTGGAAGACCACTGTGCTCCTGAGAAACCCTGACTTTTTCTCTGCCCCAACTCTGCACTGATGGGCCTGATATTGACTCAAGAGAGAAGCTTGAAGTTTATTTTGCATTTAAAACAGTGAAAAAGGGGAAAAGTGAGGCGGTGAAAGCAGGAGGAGGAGGAGGAGGAGGAGGAAGAGGACGGGGCCCTGTTGCTCTGGAATGACATAAATGTGCAGAAGTGGTTTCATATGCAGAGATTGAGCAGGAGAGGCCTGAAGAGGCCCAGCGCAGGCCCAGCTCCAAGAAAATAATCCCAGGCTGATTAGGACTACTCCTTTACACATGAACATCAACCCTCTCCGGTGACTCCATCTCCCACCCCGTCCATGCCTCAGTCCTGCCACTTTAGTAGCATGTGTGTTTTAACTGTTTTTGCTCACCAAGATAAAAAAAACAAATACACATTTGTGTCTCACAGCTAAAGACTGAACATAAAACAAATGAGCCATTTCAGAAATTACATATCAAATGCAGCGTTTACCTATTTTGGTTGCACTATAAATATTCTCGATAGGAAAGACAATTCCCAAGCCGTAGAGCAGGACCTTAGCCAGGGCAGGGATGAGCTGCGTGGTGGTCACCAGGATATTCACACAGTTTGACCTGCAGTAGAAAGACAGAGTAGGAGAGTAAAGAGGTGACATCATTCAAAATCACTCTGAGGGAGGACAAAAGAAAACACAGTCTGCAGAAAATAAAGACACTGCAATGAATCAGTTCTTTAAATAGAGTCCTGCAATGAAGGATTGCATTTCAGCTCCTTTTTCAAGTCGGATCTCTTAGCACACATTTTTCAAAATTAGCAGATAAAGACTGTCTAAAAGACAAATGCACAGCATTGCTGTTTTTCTAATAATGTGGGAGTATGGAGTTATTTACACCACATACAATTTTATGTATGTGCGGTATGGGACCGGGTAAAATTTTCCTCACTTGAGTCCTACCTTGAGTGGATTAATGTTAGTGCTTTCAGTGCCAGTGTTAACCAGGAGTCCGTCAAGGCTTCAATTTCTGCTCGCAATTGCAACCAGGCTTCCCTTTTGGCCGGGCCCAGCAAACCTGAAATGCAGGTTAACATTGTTTAGGTTGGACCGACCCTCCAAATACCACTGAAGTTTTCAAAATTTACCCTGACCAAGTGGTGGGGCATGTGTGCTTTTAGAACGCACACATGAACATGAGCATACTCTCACACAAACACCCACATAATGAGGGAACAACATCTGCAAACTCATTTCTACTCAACAAATCTGTACAGGGCAGCGCTGCTTGTCGGGGATTACCTCCAACGTTATTTTTGTAGGTGGTGTAGATTTCTTTTACTCGTCTGTAGCGGAAGGCCAGTTTTCTCATCCAGTCCACACCTCCCCGTACGCCTGTGGCCAGACATAGGTTGGCACTGGTAGCTGCTGCATGGAAACCATCAGCGCTGAAGTTATACGTACTAAAATAAAGACAGGGAAAGAATCTGTTAGCAAAAGCATTTTCATACATTTCTTGTTGACTAATTAACCAAGAACAACCATCACTGCTATACCTTAGATCCTGGCCGTTGTCATCGGAGGACACATCGTCAATATGCACCTGGTCACATTCCTGAAATACACAAAACAATCACTTAATTGTGTAAATGTAATTCTTACTTTTTTTTTAACTTAGGGAAGCTTCCTTCTTTAAAGCGGGACACTTCCCACATGCTCCAGGTATTTTTTTTTGTGCTCTTGCTTGACATTCAGCCTCCCGATTTCCTTTTGAATCAGCTCTTCTCCCTTTGATTTACTATGTAGCAGCTCTAAGGTTTAAGGTTTAAATAAAAATAAACCTTATCATCAGTCTGAATGGTATGCTACCACTAGAGGGGTCTAAAGATATGGACACCCCTGCTTATAACTAATAAGCCTCAATCAAGAAACTGTAAACACTTGCCAGGTTTCCATTTGAACGCCTATGTCTGAGATTACAGATAAATATATACTATATATATTCTATATAGTAGAAGAACTGGAGCTAGCTAGTATAAAGAGCCTTGGCACTAATGGTTTGTGTATGTGTATGTGTCTGTGTGTGTGTGTGTCCATCTCCAAACACATGAGCACACTCCTCTTCCCCTCTGGGGGTGCCTGGCTCCTCTTGGAAAGGTAGAGGGATTCTGCAGCTCTGCACTGATTCTACCGGTACACAGTAACACAATCCAGACTTTCTGGTAAATGTAACCTACTAGAAAAATTGAACCTGATGCTAACCGCCAATGAAATTATGACCTCTGATTGCTGCTGCGCCACACACCAACACAGCCCCGGGGCCAGTGAGCCAGCCAGCCGGCAAAAGAGCGCAGGAGAAAGCAGACCAAAAAAAAAAAAAAAAAAAAATCTGTTATTAGTTTTCCATTTATAGGAGCCCTCTAGTGCCTCCCTCTTCCTGCCCTCTCTCCACCCTATCAGTCGTGAAAGGTGAGGGAGTCCTGCCTTGGCATCTAGATCAACACATGACATGTGGGGCAGAGAAAGACAAAGCAGCTAAGTTGCTTTTTTTTCCTCCTTAAATGTGGGGTGGCTAGCAATTTAGACAAAAGGAGGTTGAGCAATAGCCTAGATAAGAGAGTAAAAGCATTGAAATTCATGATATGTTAACCTCCAAATTTGTTTCAGTCAGCTTTAATCCAGTGTGGATAACAGAGAGAGCACTTGATATTTGATGATGTAGTTTCTAATTTTTCAGGAAAGCAAAAGATTTGAAATAGATTACATAACTTCCAAAAAGGTTAGTGTCACCTGTTTAAAGTTATGTTAGAAATAATAATTTCTTGTGGAAACTGAAACATGAGGAACTGAATTCCTCTGGTCTCGAGTATGAAAAATCCCTCTCAATTTTTTGAGCTTTTTAATTAAGTTTCATCCGGCTGTTAAGACACCAAAACACAGAAAGGACTTCCTTGTTTTAAGTCAATCTAACTTAGGCCAAATGCTGACGTTATTACATTCCTCTCTAATGCTAGAGCAGGGTAAGGGTAAGGGCTTTGGACCGTAAACCTTTTTTATTTTACTGGTTCCCATCTGAACAAATTTTTCATCTCCCTGGATTTGTGGAGAGAGGGAGGGAAGAGCGAAGTGAGGAGAAACTCAAACCAGCTGTTCTTTAACAGAATTAAAATCTTGACCCCCAACCCCGGCTCTAATGCAGCCATTCTCTCGCCAAGCCTCTCCCAGCAAGCCCCGAGATCCAAAGAGGAAAAGACTTTGACCCTGTGACCCCTCTCCCCTCCTCTCTGGGGCTCTGGCACCCCGATAAGGGGGTGGAGGGGTAGAGAGGTGGAGATGGAGGAGAGAAACGGGTAAAAGCTGGGGGATAGAGTCCAAAGTGACCTCACATGGAGCGAGTTCGGAGCAATGCATTTCAGAAGATGAACTGCCAACTGACATGGGGTGCAAGCGGGGGCTTGTTGCTCAGTCGGCCTAATCTGTTTCCAGACACTCACCAGCAGATCTTCAATAGTTGAAGAACTTGACAATTTGTCACAGCTTGAGGGTCTGATGCCAACAGACTTGTATATAATTCATGCTCACAAATAATCCCCAAATTTTCCTGAGAAGAGCGCTCAAGCCAGGCGCATTGTTGTGCTTAATTCCTTAAGTAGTGTAGGTGTGTGTGCTTGTTTCAGAAAACAAAAACAGCACCCTGAGTTAAGCACCTCATTAAGCCTCCTTTTAAAGACCTCCCATTTTGATGTAAGTGACTGGAATGCTTCCGTTATCTATTAATGAATTGCTAAAGAAGCAGACATAATATGCCGACAAGCAGCTTTTGCCACCAATTTCACTGCTTTGGTACAGTTCCACATCATCCCAAACTGTATGCCACCTTACTGAACCTTGTTGAAAATACCTCCTCATATTCCTCCCACGTAATGTTTTCTTTCAGATCGTGACAGCCAGTGTAGACAGCCAGGGTCAAAGCATTTCTGAGAACAATGTTAGCATGTTAATAACGGACCTATTTTAGGTCCTACTATCAATACTCTACACTATGGCACGAAACACATTAATATGTCTCAGTAATTAGGCCTAACTGAAGCCATTATACCTGCTGCCTGATTAAGAATGATTTTTCATGGACCAGTCCAAATATTTAAACCTAACAAACACATCAAACCCCAACAAATGCAAAGTGTTAAAAATAAAGGCCAGGAAAAACACAGGGTTTTGGGTTTTAGAGTTTAAATACCTGTACCTCTTCAACTTCATTGTTTGTGAAATGTTTACATAGCTTTTTGATTATGTTACAGTGCTTAATTAATAGATGAAAGGGCTTTGGGAACTCCAGATATTTTTTTGGTGTGTGTGTGTGTGTGTGTCTGTGTGTGCACTGGGGGTTGCTGGAAGAATGAGAAGACTCAACTCAACAATTACGTTTCCCAGCTGGGGCTGGCATAAACCTCTGCACTGGCTCCCTAGGAAAGCTAATACAGGAGGTGGCTGTGGGTAATGTCGTACAGTAATTCTTACACATACTCATTAGGAGCCACTTCTGAAGGCCTCATAAACACCACAGGGCCGTGAATGGTGCAGGTCGAAGAGGACAGAATGAAGGAAACACTAGTCGGCGGTAGATTACTGTTGCAAACCATTTTGACATTGGCAACACACACACACACACACACACATATATATATTTCTTGGTGGAAATACAGTTGCAAAGAAGCAAATATGACTTATTCACTGTCACATTATGATGAAGTAGTTTATTTACAGTCATGGAGAACTTCATAAAAATAATAAGTTATAAGCAAGTTACTGTCACTGACTCACTTTAAGGCTTAGAAGAAATAATATTTTGTTTGTATAATGCTAACAATAGACTGACAGGCTTTCATGATGGTGGCACATTGAGGGGCAGTCAGAGAATTTCTTAGAACCTTTTGAACACCTCTTTTCCATCAAATCCCCCCATTCTTCCCTCACCAAGCAAACAGTGGTCTTTCTAAAACCTACAATCACTGCTAACTCACACCAGATGTTCCTACTGTACTAAGAAGTGAAGACCCTCCACCAGAAGCAATTGCAATTACTCCTTATGCAAACACCATGTCTTTCTATGAAATTCATCAGCAACATTCTTTTCTTGTATCAGAGTTCATTCAGCTACCAAGCAGTTTTTATCTGAACAGGAAAGAAGAAAACGCACAGTAAAAAAAAAAAAAAAAAATCAGAAGACTTGAAGACAGGATGCTTCCATCTCTGCATCATTCACTCTCTCTTCCTTTTTCTGTCTCTGTCTTTCCACTAGTCTGCTGAAAACCTTTCACTGGGGAGGAAGTTATCAGAGCCCTCTTTGTTCCCTTGGTATCTGTCATTAAGCAATCAGCGATGACGGCCTGAGTCTTCCTGTAGCCCTGGAAAGAGCTCAGAGTGGTGACTGCAGCAGTCAGAGGCAGGGAGAAGAAAGACGGGGTAACTCTGCAATGCATGCTACCAAAACACAGAAAGGACCATGTTAACTCCCTCTTTGACCATTTTTTTTTCTCTCCACATGAAGGTCTAGGTCACTGCCATACAATAGTGTCCACTTTTTAGATACAAGCTGCCCCCTCTCTCCCCCTATCTCATCTTCTCTCTCAGGTGAGCTGTGTGCTCTGCTGGGGTGGGGTGGGTGGCCAAAACCCACCCCACCCCACAGTGTGAGCGATAACAGCCATCATCACGAAATTCCTTCTGACCCTGCAGGCTAATGCCATGTGAAAAAGGCTCATCCATGGTTCGCAGGTTCTCAATACTGCCACTCTGCCGGTAGAGGCTGTCACCCCCCCCCCCCAAAAG
>VUQI01061184.1:27206-37592 GCA_015106735.1 Paratilapia polleni
GTCGCTATCAAAGTGGGCAATAATACCACTATAAGCAACAGCAAGTGAGCAGCCTACAGTGACTAGTGTATATGTAGTATTCTCATCAGTGATGGCTTATTTAATCACATGTCTCATTGTTTATTTACAAGATATACAAGACTCTTTATATAAGATATGTTTAGTGATGAGTCATATATTCCACAATGTATTAATAATGCATTTATAGTTAAGGATTCACATCTTTAAGTATTAATGGCCATCAAGTGTTAAAGTTGGTGTGGCAGCCATATAGTAAGTGGATTAGTGTTCATGTGCCTCAGACAGGGCGAGGCCGTCTGTCGCCAAGGTAGCGGGCTCACCCTACCTCAAGGTCAGAGTCGGGCGGCGGTGATGGGTTGTTGTTCCTTCTTCCACGGCCACGTGACTTTCCATCCGAGGCTCGGCGCAATCGATCCGAATCTGAATCTTTAATGGGGGTTGATGGACTGTGGATGGTACTGTACTCTCCTGAAAGGAAGGAAAGAAGGAGGAAGGGGAGTATTAAAAGAGTGTATCGAAGACGAGCTCCTATTTGCTTTTAGAAAAGATGGTTAAAGCGACCATTTGTCTTGATGAAGGACAGACAGCATCCTGCATGAGACATTACTTATAAGACTGCAGGTAACAAACATATCATAAATCAGGTGCAGAACACAAACTAAAAGCTATTGTGCACCATACTGATTTAATAAACAAGAGGTAACAGAGTGCATGTCAACTGGAAATAGAGATGTCATTTATCTAAATTGAATGAGGGAAGTATGAAATTATATTTAGTTAAAGCCAGCTGTCTTCAGTGTTGAATTATGACAATTTCAAATGCAGCCATAAAATTTTGAGTGACTTATAAAGATACGATCTCAGCTGCAAGATGATGCATTAATGTCACATGAAATTATAGAAAATCCTACATCTGATTTCTGTTTTATCTTGCCACTAGATGTAGTGGCTCAAATTGTCCTATTCTTATGTTGCACAAGTAAAGATGGCATTTAGCTTATGCTCTGCTATGGAGAACAACTTCCAAGGTCAGCATGAATGAGGAGGTTCAGCTAAACCGTTGTTCACGTTACAGAGAAACACACCTCTTGCTAGGATCAAACTCATGATATTCAGGTTATACAAGGCAATCGGCCTGCAGTTTAACTCCTACCTGCAGGGTTGTCTGTGAGGGCTTGGCTGGTGATGCCAGCGGGTGGTTCCTGGAGGGTGTAGGTAGTGGTGGTTGAAGGCGTGCTGGGGCTGGTGTTGTTACTCGTCATGTAGGGTGAAGTGTAGGGTGAGCTATTGTAATACTGAGCATACTGGCCCTGGCCGAAGGTTGGATAACTGGGGTAGTCCTGCGGAGTAAATAGGGTAATGGGAAAAAGTTAGATTATATTTGGATAAAGATAACTCAAATAAGCATGGGATGCCTGACATTACTGTCTTTATCAATCGATTAAAGTGACGACATTCTGTTAGTCAGACACACTGGGGGGTGATAAATTACAGCCAAATCAACATGAAGTACCTTAATAGTCTTAGTAAGGTGTTGGGCCACCATGCGCTGCCAGAATGGCTTCAATGCACTTTGACATTAATTCTCCAAGTGTCTAAACTGTACTGGAGGGAGGAAAGAACATTCTTCTAAAAGATGTTGGTGTTTTAACGATGGTGGTGGAGAAAACTGTAACACACTGCTCTCCACAATCACACCAAAATATTCCATAGCTGTTCATCTGGTTTACTTATCTACTTATTACTACTTAACATATTCACTTGTTTTTGCCATACACTCAAGATTGGACAGCACAGGGGTTGCTGTCCATGTTGTGGTTTCATCGCATCATGTTTGTGGAGATGCTGCTATGGTGATGGAGGTGACAGAGTTAAAAGAAGGTGTCCCAAGCTCACTGCATCTCCTTTGACATTTTCACCTGCATGGTCAGTTCCTGCCTCTCATACTCCCTTGCCTCTGAGGGAACCCCGCTCATATATTCTCTCTACTCATGGATGCAGACCGCCTCTTTTTAAAAAATAAAAATAAAAATTTAAGTCTGTATCCAAAAGCCTTCCCAGTTCCTCAAAAGTGTACAGAAAGCTGGACTTATTTCTTGGTTGCTTCTTTGACAATGGGTCATGATCTTGTGTGTGCAAATACCTGCAATGCAACTACAGGTATTTTAGACTTACTAGGTGCAATTTCTTAAGACTGCCGCTGGGACTTTTACATAAATATTACAAGGGTGGTCATTCAGTCAACATTTTCAGAAAGTGCATGTCTGAGAAGGGATATAGAAAAAATAAGAGTTAAAAGGAACAATAAGGTCAATGGGATGTTACAGGGGAGATTTAGATCAAAACACAGAGGCAGACAGAAAGACAAAAGGTAGCAGAACTGAAGAAAATAACTAGGTGGTTTGGCAGGGTAATCTTAGAAATGCCCTGCACCAGTGTTGCTACTTTACAGTGCAGATTCCAAAAAATAAATGCAAACACATGTCTGTTCTCTCCTACATCTGGACAACGATCTGTCTTGTTTTTTTCCTCCCCCTTTCCTCTGTGGCATAACATACATGTGTTACAGGAGGTACAATAGATAAGCCTGTGTACAAAGCTTTTGACATTGTGAATGATTTATATTTGAATGTGTCATGGTTGAAATGTAACATATTGAGTATGCATGCTTCATAAAGATTTCCAGGATCTGAGCCTGCAGTTCAAACATCTACTATAAGGTGATAGCTGCAAACTGATACCAGATTAGAGAAATAAAGAGATAAAGAAGAAATGCACAGCTACCTGTTGCGTGCTGTTAAAGCCAGTCGAGTTTGTCAAGGAGTTATTTCCGGTGTACAATCCTGATGTTGTTGTGAAAGTCCCACCTATGGGGAGAAAAATAATGGAACTTTGAGTTATGCATAGACCATGTTATATCAAAAGACAAGATTAAATATGCAGCAGTGTAAAAACCAATATAGTGACTGAAATAAAATGGTGCAGTTAGGAGAAAAAAAAAAAAGCTTAGTCTTTCTTGACACAACTATTTGAGTTGGTGAACAGAGGGAGGCCTCAGGGAGTGCTCCAAAACAGTGGCCTTATCTTTCTCCTCTTCCTTCCTTATCGGTGATTGGATCAGGCCTGATGAATGACGCTGCAGGGGTGGGGGTGGGGAGGGCAGAACCTGCTTCCAAGCCCCGTACAATGTGAGGAACACAAGAGACTGTTGTGTGTGAGCTACTGAAGGGTGGCGTTGGGTAAAGGGGGTGGAAAAGGTGGATGCACTGGGACGGAGCATGAGTTGGGGGTATTATAGTGACACAGAGATGTATATGAAAAGAGGGTTGAAGTTGGGGTGAGCAGCACTGGCAGGGTGTGCTACTGAAATCTAGTCCTGATGAATATGTATCCTCCTCCTTCTACTTCAAAGGATGGTTCTCCTGGGTAATTAAATCATTCAAAAGGGTCGATAGGATCTAATGCCTTAATATCATACATGCTATGATTTACAGGGTAGAAGAGCAGCAGCTGCCCTCTGGGGTACAAATTCTCTCCTCGGTGGCCATCCACCTGTACTGTCATGTCAAGCCAGAGAACAGCAGGAGGGGCAGCTTAAAGACTGGCAGAGAGACCAGATCCTAATTCTTGATATAACAGTTATTGTGATTGTTGAGAACAAAATAGGAAAAACTGAATATGTACACTCTAGAAATGAATATCTAAAAGTTACTTCAAACTGTTTTAAAAAAAAAAAAAAAGAAAGAAAATTTGCCAAATTTTATTGCCCAAAGCTTAATGGCATTAAACTGGACTCAAATATTTTTATAATGACAGACAATGACTGTAAACTGGTCAACTAAATAAAACTGATTTATCCATTAAAAGAACATGTAGTGAAGCAGATTCATATTTGAGTGAAAACGATCTTGCCTGCAGCAACGAGCATGTTTATAAAGAAGCTTAATTACAAAATATTTATCGGAAAAGCTGTGAGTAGGGCACTTGATGTGTTGATGTGACTTTTATGTGTAGATTTTGCATCAACTCAAGTGTAATTCATTGTGATCCAAAATAATGATTGCAATTAGTAAGTGATTGCTTTTGGATTTTAGTATAAGCAAATTATTCTGCCAATAGTGTAATACACCCATTAAAATAAATAGAAAAAAAATCAAGAGCTTTGGTCAGTTTTGGTCACTTTCTTAGTGACAGATGCTTGAATTTCAATGATTTCATTCCAAATAAATTGTTAAAAACATTCAGCCCAAAAACATTGGGTTTTATTACTCATTTCTGTCCATACAGCTTGCCGATCCACATAGCTGCAGGGGACATAAATGGGCACTGCCATCGTATTCTTTAAACAACTTCTTTACTTAAAACCGTCGTCATCCTCCCACAGCCAAGAAAGTATCCCACAGCTTCAGTGAAAACGAGGCAGGAGATGGATTTACTGTTCCTAAATGAGGACGTAATTACACCTTTGTTGTCAGACACAAACAGAGGGAGTTCCTTTCATCCTATGGTCATTGGCCCCATCAGGAGGGCCCTCCCACACCGTGACAAACATGAAGCAGCTTTCAGAAAGGGGGGAATGATTAGGGAAGTTTTTGTGTGTGGGTGGAGGGGAGTATGTGTGTGTGTTTTGTGTGTTTTTTGTGTGAGTGGGCGAGTATGGTAAGGTAGTGTATCGAAAACAGCATGAAGACATAGTGCAGAGTTTTGACTTGTCAGTTAGTTATAATTGAAGCACAGTGGCTAAAAGATAAAAACAAATACCCCAAGACTGCCACAATCCAATAATTATTTGTGCACTTTCTCACTTTCTACTTCCAACAAATACAAAACACTGCAGATTCCTAACATCCTTTTCATCCTGGCATCTATCAACACTGTTCCCTCTCTTTTATTGTTTAATATTTTAAAACCAGGAGGGGTGTGTGTAAAACTTTGCTATGTTCGCTGAAGAAAGTTCAACATCATGCGAAAGTCCAATCGAACAATAAGACAAAGACAAGGAGTAAGGCTGCAAAGGACAACAAATTAGCCTAATGCGCAGTTCAAACAGTCATAAAAGCTCTCACTGGCAGGTTTGAGGTTTTGCTCTGTGGAGAACAAGGAGCCACATAAAAGCTGAGGGGACCCCTGCTAGCCCAGTGAGATTGAGCCCATGCTGTTGGGAGTGGTGGTGCTGGTTATAGTAGGGGGAGAAAGAAGGGGTCTTGTGGTTCCCGGGGGGCATGTTTTCTCTCCCTCCCCCTGTCCTGCTCCAGTTAGTTCACTCACTCAGGACCAGACATCATCCCTCCCTCCTCTCCTCCTCCTGCCTTCTGGCTCCACAATTGGAAGTCCATTTGCTTTGCTTGATCAGTCCCCTTGCCATGGGCTATGTCTATCATCAGTGGACAATATTTGTAGCAGAAGTTTGTATGCCCCACTTGGGAATAGGCTATCAAGTCCAGATGGGGCTCTCCTTTTAAAAAAGCAACTAAGGCTTCAGCTTCTTCAGCTCACACTGCCATTGGGACAGAATGCTGGAATCCAATTATTCACCTAATTAGCATCTGCTCAGTGCCACCAAAAGCACAATGTATCTGTCTCTTTACACACCTCTCATGTTTTAACTTTTTATTTTTTGATTTTCCATGAGATGCCCTACAAAAAAATTGCCCCAAGTGTCTACTTTATGATTTGGTGCCTTATCTTTAGCACCCACACAAATCTCCATGGAATCAGACATGAAAGCAAAGAGCAAAAACATTCATCTAATCATCCTCTGCCTTGACAGCTGGCCACAGGCTGGTGGCAGCGACACTGACAGAAAGGGGAGTATCAGATGTAGAAAAGGAGTCTTCAGTTGGGACACCCAGGCCTGAGGCACATTGCCCAGGCAGATCAATAGGCCAGAAAGAGTAATGATGATGGTGTGGCAGAGGGCCAGAGCCACAGTTAGAGAACCCAGGGCCAGAATAGCGGTCAATCTGTCATCTTACATGGCTGTCAATTACTAACGCACTTAACGCTAACATGGGGGAAAAGATAGCCAGAGATAGCTGAAGAGAGTGAGGGAGAGGCCGAGATAGACGGAGGTTAAAAGAAAGACAGAGTAAGAGCATAATACTTAGAAGATGAATGGGAACATAATACTGTCATCATGAGTTAAACCACTAAAGGCAGGATAGCAGCTCATGTATTCTGCCGCACATGCACTTACTTTTGTTCCCATCTTTTTCTCTGTTTCTCTCTCTCTGTGCCTCTCTTTTTTTCAGGTGTGAAGTGTGCTGCAAAATCTCTGAATGTGGCCAACTGTATTTGGTTAAGAGGCGTGGAAGAGAGGCTTCCCCTGCCACATCTGCTGCTGAGCTGGTGTTATTTATTGTGAGATGCTCTGGAGGCTTTTCAGCAACATGTGGAGATATTTCAACTGTCACACTTTAGATATTACAGGAGAGAATACAAAGACTGCACTAGCTGCTAGTGCCAGTGCAGAGGCTTCTGAACGGGAGAGAAGTAGAAAGAGTGTAACGGATACACTCCGTTGGGCATTAGGCCTGATCTACATTTAAACTGACTGTATGACTGGACAGAAAGAGCAAAAAAGGGGGAGTGCAGGGTGCACAACTCATCTTAATCGGTTTCAAGGGCATAAATCTCTATGTTCTCAGTTCTTAAACAAATGAAAATATGATCACAGGGAGAGAAAAAACAAAGGCTGGGGAGCGACATGGCTGGTGCCTCCTAAGTGCTCGCCATTTTTCCATCTGTGTTGATTCTTTTAAGAGGAGAGAAGAGGTGAGGAAGGCAGCCGTTGTGGCTGCACATAACACCGCTGGGATGCAACCACCATCAAGGGTGAGGGCGAGGGCTGTGCTGTGAATAAGTCTGCCTCTGCATGCTAATAAATTGGGATCAGAGATCTATTTTTCTAATGTAAAAAATAAAACGGTATGAAAACCTTATTTGGAAGGGCTAAATATTACATCCGTATTTTATCAAATTACTGAAATACATTCAAAAAGACAGCAGACTCAAAATCTGCCTTGCTAGTTTTTTATTTTGTATGCTGCTAGCTTTAAGGGAAATCTATTACATCTCAGGGTGCATTTTCACAGTGAGATCCAGACTTACTTCTGAAAAATGGAGAGACAAAAAGGAAAAGAATTCACAATGAAGTCCTCACCCTGCATCTGGTAGCTGTAGGGGGCCTGTCCTGTCTGTGGCGTTGTGAAGCCAGAGCTGTAGCTTAGGAAGCCCGTCTGTCCCGGGGATTGGGACTGGCTCAAACCCCCCTCCGTCTTTATGCCTGCCCACAATGGACCTAAATCAGTTAGTGACACCAGATCGGTTTGATGCACAGACAACAGTCAACACAGTTTTAAATTACATTGGACACAGCAAAGGGACACCACCTCTGTCTGTTAGCATAACACACTAGTCACAGTGGATGAGTGGTGATTATTTGTGACTGATTTTCATCATTTGTTGTTTAGAAATTTTATCTTGCACTGGGTTCCATCACTCTGCAAAGTAGTACACTACTTTGCTTGAAAACCAAAAGACATGATTGTTTTATTTTATGATAAAATGTTATTATCATTTAGCATAGGTCACATATGAAAAGATGCACAAGTAACAAAACATTCTGCTTGTGTTTGTGAGCTACCCTGACCACTGTTTTGGCTGAATCCGTCACAATGTAGTCTCTATGCGACGGTAGATTGCAGGACTGTTCAAATAAACAGTGTAAATTCCTCCACATATTGGAGAGTATTCTGGGGTCAAAACACTCCAAAGACTTTGGACAAATAAAGCCTACAGTGAGCGATGTACTCTATGCTTTCTCTTGCAATGCCAGAGGAAACCAGTTCTTATTTTCAGATTTATATCAGTAATCTTTCTGATCTATCTGAACAGCTTCATAAGCAAATTCTCTCCTATTGCAATGCAGGAGAATATGCAGGCACTAAACAACAACTCAGCATCTCTGTTGCTTTTGGTTTACTGGAGGAATTGTGGGAACGTGGTTTAGTATGAGCAAGGTACTCTTCGTGAACTTCAGGAAGGAAAAAAAAAAAAATTAGTTATGCATTTCCAATTCTTTGGGTTAATACAATTTCAAGAACCCTGGCATTATTAACAGACATTTTTTTTTAGCAAGAGGAGGTAATCATTTGTGTTAATCTTACCGTAAGCTGGTATGCCATAGGGCTGGCCAGGCTGGGGGTAGCTAGCATAAGCTGCGGCCTGCTGCATTCCTGTGGTGTACTGCGTCTGTCCATACGCAGCCATATTTTGGGATGAAGGGGTAGGAAGAATATGCGGATATGTTCTGCTATTTGAGAAAAGAAACAAGAAACAACAGTGAGAAAGGAAGGCAGAAAGAAAGAGAACCATATTTTACCCCCGAAACCATAACACAAACTTTGCTAACTGACAAATTCCTTGTGATTGGGCTACTTCACTCTAAACACCCAGCCGAGCTGTATGATAGATAGAATAGCACAGCTCATATACATAGTGAAAGAACAATAAATGGCAAAGGAAATTTTTGCAAGATAATAATTACAACAGATTTCAGAGTGCGCAGGCTGCAGACACCCATGCAAACAAAGCCAGTCAGAAAACCCCCCATCTAGCAGAAGGATCTAATTAAAGATCGAAATGAAGTTGGATGCTGCTTATTTTTTTTACAGAAAAATAAAAGAAACCTTACTTGGAAGAGTAAATCTGTGGAGAGAACTGGTGCGTTTGTCTTGGGCTGAAGCCACTGGTTCCAATAGCTGAGGAGAGTTAAAAAGAAAAGAGGCAAGCGCATATTTAAACATTAAGAAATAAGGTAAATATTATCTTTTGCCAACAGAACTTCTGGATTCCAAGGAAACAGTAATTACATTGCATTACTCTATTTATTTTGGTAACCTTATTTAAGGTTGAAAACCGGAGAGCAATAATGAAGCTAAATAATCAGGTAAAAACATCAGGTCCTTCTGCTGACCCATATATCTCTGAGATACTTCTGGGCTGCTATGACAACCACCGGTGTAAACACACACATGATGGTCTGAATCAGTCTCGGCCTGTTGCTTTAGTTGCCTTGGGCCTTTTGAGCCACAACCATATTTGAAGTGACATCACTGATTGCAGGTAATGAGTGCTACTCATTCCATCATTGATGAGTACGTGGTTCCCTGGTGCTGTTAACTTGTTAAGGTTAAACTACAAAGAACTCATACAAGTACTCTTATTTTGAATCTGCAGTAAGAATTATTTAACACATGACTGCCTTTGTCAGTCAGGCTGGCTGAGGCTCTGGCACATTCTCTCTGCAATCATCAGCGGATGCTCAAACTCACTCCATCCATTTTCAACAATGTATATATTTGTACAATTCTCTGCCTTCATGAGAGTAACTAAAATATGCATTCACTCGTAAAATTAGTTCTGAAATTACTATGCTAATTGCAGCTGTGGAGTATGTAAAATGAGACAATATCAGCTGTTTCACTGCGTTTTACTTTGTGGTGTCAATGGATGTCCCCCAAAGCCACCTACCTGATCAACCCCACCTTTTGTCAGATGGTGCAGGCGGCACTGATAGGTAGATGGCAAAGCAGAGAGAGAAACTGACATGGAAACTTTTTTTTTTCATACCTTAATGTAAATCGGTCTGCAATTCTTCTTAAATCACATATATATTGATTTTTAATTATGGCTTTTCATCAACACATAGCCCTACTTGAGATAAGCCAAGTAACTTTTATACAAAGCTGCTGGCAAGCTCAAGTTAAAAAGTTAGCTATAAACTAGCTAGTGTGGTTTAAGCCAAACTACTGAAAATGCAATTGGCTGGTAAATCAAGCTGGTTTGAGAATTTTTTAGCTTTAAAATCATTCTTGTCTTTGTATGTGTTAATACTGTGGAATGTGAGATCATTCCCTTCAAACCTATGTATGTAATATAATGTAATTAATAAAAACAGGATTCTCTCCTCATTTAGTGGTAGCCTAATACCAGCATATATGCCATACTAATACACACAAAAAAAGTTTTATTGTCATCAAATGGTCATTCGTTCACAGCACATGGTTAATTTATCCAGTTTGTCAAATGACATCAATATTCTTAACAACTGTAATTGTTCATGACTCAAATACAGGCCTTTGTCTGTAGAAATATTTTGCCTGTCACTGTTGCTGATGCACATATGCATGTGCACCCATCGCAACGCTAAACCCACAGAACACTCGTGCATTAATGGGAATATATACATTTACTGCTATTCTAAACATTATTTGCGGGCTTCAGTTATTAATTCCAAATCTCAAATTTGGAGAAAAAAAAAAAAAAAAAAAAAAAAAAAAAAAAATTTTTAAAAAAAAAAAA
>VUQI01061185.1:6860-19072 GCA_015106735.1 Paratilapia polleni
AAAAAAAAAAAAAAAAAAAAAAAAAAAAAGGTTTTTAAAAAAAAAAAAAAAAAAAAAAAAAAAGATGATCTTTCCTTGTAGGGAGATGTGATGGTGGGAAAAAAAATAAGAATCACAAAAGAAAGTGATCTGATATGTGCACCCGTCTATGATTGTGGTTTTAAGTTCATGTCCTGTATCAAAAAAAAAAAAAAGAAAAGAAAAACAACCCACACGCACAAAGGGTTTAGTTTTTAGTCACTCAGTGTTTCAGGGAATTTTGATTTAACTAGATTTATTACTATTGTAAATCTGCAAATAAACGGTGCACAATAAGACTTGTATAATATGATCTGTAGCTTCACCTGTAAACATGATAACACGCAAGCTAAAATTCAAAAATTGTGAGCAGATGCCTAATAAGCAGACAAATATGCATATAGACGGAGTGTATACATCAGTGAAGAGGACGTGCATGTTTAAAATGACACATAATGAGAAGCTTACGCCATCATGATCTCCTTTTCATAATTAATAAGCTTAGCAGACGCTTGCATCACTTATACGAACAGACCTGTGTAAACTTCTGAGCTCACGTTTGCTCATACTCCAGTACACACAAACACACGCACACAAGCTCCGTCGCTGTGATGCATACGTTTAATCAGGCATAATTATATCGGTCACACAGACACATGCACTTAAAGAGACTGGTGAAGTGTGTTACGCGGTCATAGAACAATTGTTTTGCTCTGGAAACCAGGTTTTCAAGCATCCTTGTCACAGGAAGTGATGAAATAGTAATAGAAGCAAAAGGAGCACTCTAAGACGGGGAAACTGTGGGTTTATACTAGGAGACAAAGTGTGAAGTGAGAGACGTTTGAGAACAACCCTTGATTTTTTTTTTTCTTTTTGTTATTGTTTTTTTTTTTTAGCTTTGAGTGAAATAGTCATTATTTTGCTAGTATTTCATAAGAGATCTACATGTTCTGTTAGGAACAGCAGAAACAAAAATGTGCATTTGCAGAAATTGTTAAATCCAGGTCAAAGTTAAGGCAGCTGCGGCTCTCCTTCCTTTTGTCTTGAAACAGGAAGTCATGTGACGCCTCAGAGGGCTTGAGCCCAGAGGGGCTGAAAAAGAAGCTCACTGTTGCTGGGGGGAAATGCACAAGTCTGTGTCAGTGTGGTTGGTGTGTGCTTTTACAGACTGTGTGTCATGAAACGATACACTGATTTTAATGATGGGAACTGAAACATTAAACGTACTTCTGAACATTTAATGTTGTTATAGAGCTCTATTTAACTGTGTAAAATCATGGCACGTGACTTTCTGTAAAAGATAAAGAAAAAAAATTGCAACACTAACAATAGCACATTTAAACAGCATGATGGATACTGCAAGCTAGCCAGGTACAACAGCTAGGAGCCTAAACAACTTCAACCAAAAAAGAGAAATCAAGGCTGAAGAAGAGAGTCTAGAGATGTATGAGAGGAACTTCTGCCCAAGAGAGAGCTCTGCTGTTAGGAAGAGAGGGTTTTGTGTTTTAAAATGTGTTTGCTTTTATTTGCGGTCACGCTGCTTTTGTCCTCTTGTCTCTGTCTCCGTGTGGATGGGGGTCCGTCAGCTCCACCACACTCACACAGCGACAGCGAACCAGGTGAAGTGAAGATAACGTGCGTTATTTGAGGCTAATAGGTGCTGTTTTTTAATGAATAAAAACAGTATTTAGTCATTAACCCTACTTAGGATGTCCACTTGCACTGAAACACGCATGAAATCCACGGTCAGGACGCAGATGCACTGTGTGAGCATATGCATGTCAAAGACCTTCACCGCCACCTCCTTCCCTCTCTCCTGCTGCTCAGCTGGTGTGTGGGAGGAAGAGAGCTGACAGGCCTGGAAGTGCTGACATCAGCAGAGAAGGCAGCACACACTCAAGTATACACACACACGCACACACAAAAATAAGCACACAGTCAAACAGAAACGCTTTCTGTTGCAGAGGTGTTGGTTAGATCAGGTCAGGCTAAATCGACCTATAAAGTAAATAAAAAAAAATCTGATTTACTTCTCTAATAGCCCAGTATCAAACCAGCAGGGTCACAGGTCAAACTGGTATAAGTCTTAAAAAGTAAACACAAATGAGTCTGCAGCATGCTTTATCATCATAAAAGCATAGGTTTGGTTTTAAAACATCTTATTCTTGTAGCTTTGGCAGTCATTTCTATCTGTTATTGTAAAACAGTACATGACCGTGGAGAAACATAGGCCTGCAGACAGTCAGACAAGTTGCAAACTTAAGTTTTGCAGGATTATCTAAACTGCGTTATTCGGAGGTTAAACTGAAAGGAATGAGCTTGGTATCTGTAAACTGAGATCAGTGTTTACATTTGGGAAGTTCATGACTTACCGTTGACTCCTGTTAAGAAGACGTTAGACTAACCTTGAGGGTTGAGGACTATCAGACTGAGCTGGACATCTTTATAGGAGTGTTACACAATCCCATTTCTTAGAAATTAACTTGGTGAGTACAGTTGTTATTATTAGAGCCAGCAGAACTACAAAAATAAAGCCAAGGTTGCAGTTAACCACAATTATTATGTTTGTCATGGTACAACATACGGTAAAAATCAGTGCCTTGTGGTCTGGTATGTGTACTGTATCTGTTTTTAGCACCATTAGAGTGAAGAGCCCCATGAACATCAGCAGGGCCCCAGCTCAACACAAGATAATCTGGACCAGATGTGAAAACCCCTACAGCACCAAGACTCCAATCACACACAAATACACACATGCAAACAAGAAACAGCAAGTCACAAGTTCCAAACGATTGAGCTCAAACTAGATTTGCGGACTACTATTTTGTTAGCTGACATGATTACGTGTAATGCTATTATCGCCATAATCTGTCAAATGAGATCACAGCTCACCTTCAGCAGAGTGAATTGATGGTTTCAGACATTATTACAGTGCGCACCTCAAGTGATAGAAAACTACCCAAACTAAGTCCCGCGGGCACGACTGGGATACAGCCCTGAGGCATTAGGCAGGCTGTGCTGTGGAAACATTCGATCAAAGAAACAACACACCTCAGTGTTTCATACACACACTCAAACACACACACACTCCAGCTGAAGTAGCTCTACTGATAAATGACATGCAGACATACTGAGAGAAAGTTAGCAGCAGAGGTCTTTTTGCAGTGTCTTAGCAGTATCAGTGCAAAGAGAATACACTTTAGGAAAAAAAACTAGAAAACTCTTGACCAGGCAAAGAAAGGATTTAATACATTTAATACAGCGAAGGAGACTGTAAGGCAGTTTGTGAGTTAGAAGGACTCATGCACATGTATGTGTTACATAACTTTGAGGAGTATTGAAGTTAGTTCCCTCATAACTATTATTAACACTGGTATCATACGTACACAATACATCTTAGTATAATACACAAAAACTCCTCCTACACGATCAGGAGTTCAGCAACCAAAACTGACACAAGGGTACATCTTAGGCCCCCGAAGGTTCTAATCTATATCAGATATTATGATGTCATCATGTTGCCTAGCAATCACCTACCAAGGGCTAAAATGGCCCATTTGTGGCATTTATTCACCTACAACTCCTCATAAAAGCATTATATGGTTTTGATTTCACAACAATAATAAGTCATTTATATCCACAATACTTGAATTATGCATGGTACATTATGACATCATGTTGCCTAGCAACCACCCAACAACCAACTAAAATCACAGACCAAACAATATTGTAGCATGGGCATTTACTAGCAAATAAAATTTGCAGTATACACTTACATAAAACCACACTACAGAATACTATAGACACAAATTTACAATAAATACTCATTAACTGGGGAAAAAATACAGAATTATAATGAAATGCACATAAGAAAATACATTAATTAAAAAAATACCTTAATGTCCCCAAACAGAAGTCCTCCTTTTTCATTTAAGGATTTTTAAATCTTATTCTTGTGTAAAAAAACAAAAAAACAAACAGAAATACATGACTGATAAAGGCTAATGTTTTTCTTATTTTTCTTTATTTTTTAAACATCTGGGGACCCTAGAGATTTGTGTTTTTGGTGGTACAGAGTACTGCTCTGTAAACAGAAACTGAAATTACAAGAAAAAAAATGTAAAACAGATATTTAAAGACAATATCAGAAATTATTTTTAGTTACTAAGAAAAATCCACAGTCTCAGTTATACAAGAATTGGGACTCTTCTCTGTATTGTAGTTCTCCTTTGTATTTTTTTACTGGGAAAAAAAAATCAGGTAGCACAATTCTTTCATAAATTTTTCATAGACTCTCGGAGCAATTAATAAGCCAGTCTGTGTCCTCAGTTCACCTAAGTGCATTTTGTTCTGCACAAAGCTCAAACAAGTCCTCGGTGAAAATACAACTATGCACACAGGGCAGAGTGGTGTTAAGGGAGGCAGTAAACCTCAGTCAACCCCTCACATAAGCTACGCACATTAAAACAGCATGTACTTCTCCCCACACCCTCCCTTCCTCCTACTGTCCCTCCACTTCTCTTTCCTCTAATCTGGCCTGCTCTTCTTCTCTTAGTTTTCTTTCCACTGTTGAAATAAATCTTTTTGCTCTCCATGGATTTTTTTCCCCTATTTTCTTTGGCTTCCACAGAGTTGCAAAGTAAGAAATTTGCCTTTTAAAGTGTCTTTTTCAATGACTTCCCCAGTATACCTCAGCACAGGAATACAACTTTGGTTAGTCCTTCTAAGCCTTTTCAAATTTATTAGAGTGCCACTTTGCTTTCGGCATCAGTTTAGCACATAATGTACCTCCAAAAGCTACCGTACGCATGAGCTTCAGTGGCTTATTATCGAATGTGCCAGTATGTAAGGCAGGAATAAAACACCACAGATTTAGCCCACTGAGAAATTTCATGAAACAGAAAAGTGTTAACTCCTTCACCTGATGTTGCTTATGCCGAAAACTAACAGATTTATTATGAACAACCCACATCCCAAAAATAAATCCTCACACTGTGTTACTACATTGTCCTTGAAATGTGCCTTGAGGGGCAAGGTGTAGATGTCAGACTCATATCCCCAAGTGTATTCCTTGTCACCTGCAGCATATCTTCCCACGGGAATGGCAACATTCCCCTTCCTGATAATTTTGAATGATTCTACCCTCCCCTCTCTGCTCTTCGGCACTGCTCGTATCACACAGAGATGTAATTAATCATGTAGGCACCCCGCTACTCTTAATACTGAGGCCGCCCTCTTTTCCTCCACACTTTATCTAGCTCTGACTCCCCCAGTCTGTCTCAGTGTCTTTCTATCTCTCTCACACACACACACTCATTAATCACCTGTTCACATAGGAGAGCTCTGTAATGCATTCTAGTAGGATCATTTGGTGGTTAGCCTTTCTTGCCTTTTTACCATTCTCTGTGTACTCAGGTATGTACTGTACCACCACACATAAATGTGTTTTCCATCTCTGTGTGTGCATTAAGGTGCTTCTGTTATCAGCGCTCATACGCCACCATAATCATCGCTGACAGACTTGCCCTCCAGTCTCTTTTCTATTTTTAGATGTCGGTTGATGAAATAGTTTAAGTTCTTAAAAAGGGCAGCCTGAGAGTCACCACAGCATCATCCCAAAGCCAGGGCAGCAAATGGTCAGAGAAAAACCCAAACAACTCCACACGGCAAATATATTTTGAATCTACCTTTTTGCTTATCAGCAAATATATTTAAAGCATTTTTAACTCTGGTTCTTTTTTACTGACATTGGCAGATGTCTTTCCTTTGTTAAGTGCTCGGTGCATTTTTATGTTTTAGACTGAAAGATAAAAATGATATTTTATTATTAAGAGATCATGCTTACATTAACATACCAGAGCTTCCACAGCCACTGTAAATCTTATTTTAATATCTCTGGTCTGTGATATGCAGGCCTGATTGATATTGGAATAGAAAGTTGTGTATACGGTGGATATGGTTTCACTCATCCATGTGCAAGTTCATCTGCATGTGCAGCTGTTAGTTGTAGTACAGCTTGAATTCTTAAAAAAAGCAAAATATGAGATATTTGTTGCTGATTTTGGGTGGATTCAGCTCTTGAGTCTCTCTTGTAAGTCTGTTTGTCCTTCTGCGTCTGAAGATGTCATCTTTGTCTTAGCTGAGCTGTTTCTGTTGTGTGCGCGTGTGTAGTGTGCGTGGGTGTGTGTTTGCATGTGTGTGTGTGTGTGTGTATATGTTCTTGGCAGGCGCAGTTGCTCCGTAGCTTAGGGACGCCATGTCCTGGAACTCGGGTTGATAAAACCCAGCAGGGATGTCCTATGTTGTCCCAAAGCAAAGAGTACACGTACTGTTCTGTGCTATAATGAACAGTGTGTTGGTGAATGACTGCGACTGCGTATGTCTCATAAGCTCATATTTTTTGTGTGGAAGTCAGAAATTAGATTTGTTTTGGGATTTTTAATCAAGATCTAAATCATTAAAATATCTAGTGATACACTTCCCTGCAGATTCTTTCTTTACATATTGCTGATCCTCCAGTTCATGTGTATGTGTGTGTGTGTGTGTGTGTTAAAGTTCCTATAGCCCTAGTAATGATAAAAAACACACTGACCCAGTGAAGCCTTACCAAGGTAACATGACTAACCATATCTTTGCATGACCTGCACTGATTGGCTGTTTGAAGTGGGATGGGTGAGCCAACTCCCCCCAACTCAGGCAAACTGATTGGAGGAAATGTCAGAGTAAACAAGGGGTTCTTTGAGCATGTGGCTTTACACATTATGTAGTTGAAGAAAGACAGAAAAGAAGGTAAAGAAGACTGATGGGAAGCAGATGAAAGAGAGAAGTTAATATTGCATTAGTAAGGCCTTTGTGATGTCAGTAGCTGGCTATCTTTTGGTTTAACCGGGTCACAGCTCATGGAAAACAGTGTTTGTGCATGTTTGTGTGTGTTCACTTTAACTACACATTAATTGTAAGCGGAACTTGATATTCCTGTTTACACTATGATGATATGTCAGTCAGATATTTTAGTTGAGATATAAGACAGTTTTTTTTGAAGACAAGAAATCAAAATCCTTTTTTTTTCTGTACAAATTGTATAAAAGAAATATAAGCAGAATGAGGTGTAACAAGGATCCTTCTGCCAAGCACCAGATCCCTGTCCAACACACACACATAAAGGCAACTTAAACACACACACACACACACACACACACACGAGAGACCTCCAGCCTCTGGCCAGGAAACGCACATATGATGGAAGAGAATGGAATGTTCCTTCTGCAGTCCAGAGCTCAGGGCAGCTGGAACCTGGACCGCTCATTACAAACGGATAGTGTGTGTGTCTGTGTGTGTGTGAATTTATGTAAGCATGTATGTGTTTGTGAAGGGTCACCGTATAAATGATCTTCTTCTCTTAGGAGTGTTAGCACAGACCAGCCGAGTAGTTTATTTATAATCTGCCGTATACGTGTCAAAGACCTGTGTGTCGTCTTCACCTCCATCTGACACTACCTGGCTATACTTTCACTGCTCTCCATGACATGCATACATCTTTTCATGCATGGATGTATGTTTTATATATGTCTCTGCACCTGATATTACAATCTGTAACAATTTTTTAAGATGTAAATCTCCCTTACTGTTCCAAGCTGTTACACATCTTTATATTCCTTATGCACCATTAAATATTACTATACATATATTATATGTTTCTAAGTAACATGTAGTGGAAACTGGATGGCTGGATGGATAGTAGTTCAATACTATAGTATCTGCTCAATAAATGTGGTTTTTAAATAGTTTTTAACGTGTTATTTTCTGCCGCTTATCTGGTCCTGGCTGTGGGGGCAGCAGTCTAAGCAGAGACGCCTACACCGAGCGACTTGGGGCAGCAACTCGTCCCCTACCCGGGGTGGGCACTCCACCCTTTTCTGGTGCTAATTCTCATTACCTCTGCTTCACACTCGGCTGCAAATCGTCCCAGTGCGAGTCGGAGGTCACTGCCTGGTGAAGCCAAAACAACCACATCATCCGCGAAACACAGAGAGGTGATCCCAAGGCCACCAAAGCTGAAATCCTTCGCAGCTTGGCTGAGCCTAGAAATTCTGTCCATAAAAGTTAGGGACAGAATCAGTGACAAAGAGCAGCACTGACCAACTCCCGAAGGGAATGGGTTCGATTTACTGTGAACCAAGTTCTCTCTACGGTTGTACAGGGACCGTATGATAACGGATACCTCATACCCCATAAGCAAAAACCTAATAATAAAACAGTAGACTTTTGCTGTCTGTCTTTGTTCATTGACTGATTGACTTCTTAAGGTCCGGATGGGGTGATATGGCATCCCCTTTACCTGTAAATTTAGCACAACAAAGTAAGTTGCCAAAAATGCGTCACTGGGCAAATACAGCTTGTTACCAGAGTAACTATACAGTAATTCAAAAAAATCTAAACTCACTAAATTCATGCAGTGTTGTTCATCACTGATTTCCAGATAAGAGATATAAGCTACTTGTCTGATTAATTATGTAAGGCTCATTACAAACGGATAGTGCAAATCATAAGCAAAGTAGAATTTTTAGAGAGTCGAGCCATCATATAAACTATGACGTTTAGCGTTATCATATCTAAATAAAACCGTGAGCCTCTTTGTCTCTATCGCTTTATTATGTTTGCATCAGTAATATTTTATGGTCATGTCTGTTGTTCATTTGCCAGTATGCTACCTACCACCTGTTTGCACCAATGTATTATTATTTGCATTCTCTAAAGAAATCATTCTTCAGGGCAAGACAAGTATTGTTTTGTTTTTTTTATCAGTCCCTCATCTTAAATGGTAGCTAATTTTGTGATAGTTGTATACTTGACCCTGCAGCAGGCTCTGTTGACACTAGTCTCAGATTAGCGCTGGTTTACATAATGGCTGATAAAGTGTGGTCATGTTTGTCTAGGGCTCTCAAAACATACACAGTGTACCAGTTGGTGGTTAAGTACACCATAGGTGTGAGGCTCAGGTCAGACAGTTTGCCCAATCACAGCAGTGGAAGCAGCGTTGGAGGGGTGGGGCTGTAAGATGTATGGGGTGAGAAGTGCAACCTCAAAGCACCTTTGACTCAGTGCTCTCTAATGACTTCATGACACTGTAACCTCCTGACACAACTCTTTCCTGCAGCACAACACATGAAAAGCTGTGTCCTCCCTGCCCCCGCACCTTTTCAGCTTCAGAGGAAGAGTGTATGTGTCCACCACTTCTCTCAGACACACACAGAGTACAGAATCATGGCAAAGTGAAACTGACCCAGTTCATACATTTGAGTTTAAATATGTGCTGTAGCTGGGTGATGAAATACACTTGCAACACCACGTAGACCCTCCCTTTTCTGTACTGCCTGGCTACATAAAGCAATTTCACTCTACCAGTCACCTCTGCTGCAGCAACAACCAATTAGAAAGCACTCTCAGAATCATTTGGACCAATCAGAGAAATCTGCTTCTAAATTACTTTTCGGTTGTCCCTTTCTTTGCATTTACAACAAGATGCTTTGCCTGTGCATCAGTCTAAAATCACTTTCTTTGTTTAAAAACTTCATTATGCACATATCATATGCACCTTCTGCAATCAGATTTGCATAAATGCAGATATGCTCTGTGCATTCACTGACACACCTTCAAAAATCTGAAGATTGAGAGAAAGGAGGGAGAGAGATTCCTAGCGTGGTTGCTGACAGTGATTAATTGTTCCCACATGTTGCTGACAGACAAAAAGGCCTCTGTGTTCCTGAGTTTTAGCTGCAGCTGGTGCACACACACACACACACATTAACCCAGCTGGGGCCTGTCTCACAAAGCTTTATCCAGCTACTCTGAGTTAGTTGGCTTTAAAAATATAATTCTGGTAAACCTGGATAACCGGTCTCATAAACAGTTGACAGCTGAACCTGCATCATCTAGACAAGCAGAGGTGAGTCCTAGAAAGCGTCATCAGAAAGAGCATTTTATTTAATATCAGATCAGATGGGCTTATTGGTACAGTATGTGTCTGTGGGGAAAAAAAGATTATTTGGGGAAAACATGCTTTATCACTTTTTTGCCAAAAATTACATGATTAATACCTCTGGAACCACATTTATGCCTGTCTAAATATGAAGCTATAGCTGGGAGAAGGTTTGCTGAGCTTAGCAGTGTTTAAATTGCTACAACGGCTCCCTATGAGGGCAACAAAATCTGCAAGCAAAATCACAATTACAATTCAAGTTTTTGTTATTGCAACCAATGTCCCCCGTTTCCACTCTTTGGAAAGCTAACCATAATCTGGCTGTCACGTCCTACTTAACCAACAGATACGAGAATAATATGGATGTTAAAGTAACTCGGCAAAACAAAAGCACATTTCTCCTAAAATGTCAAACTGTGTCTTCAAAGAAGAAACATTTTTAGAAACCAAAAGCAAGGTTGAGTTCAAAGCAATCCATTTGTCTGCCTTTGTGAGACAAATGGGCCCTCCTGCTAAACTTTGTCAGAAGTTAAAGCTCACATGAGAGAGAAAGAAGAGGAGGTTAGAAGAAAGAAAAATGAAAGGAGAGAGAAACTTAAGCTTAAAAAAAAAAAGTCCCGAAAGTTACTTGGATAGTATCAGCAGTGTCATTTTACATTGGAGGGTTTCTGTTGCAAGGTCTGTTTGTGTGTGCATGTGTGTTATTTAGCTCCTGTGGCTGCATAGTAGGAGCCATGAATCAGAGCTACTGTCTCAGTGAGCTGTTTTTATTAATGGGCTTTGGGAATACCCCAGAGGAGCTACAGTAGTAGGCATACAGTATTCAATTCACACTGTGATGTGCCATGTTCACATATAAATCCATCAAGTAGAAACTTTCAGCAAATAAAAGAATGTAACAGTTTTGTTTTCCTTTTTCTTATTCCCGTTAGGCACATTTTTAAAAAATAAAAAAAGATCAACTCAAAGTGAAGAGAGAAATCCAAGAAAGAGCTGTGTTGCAGCAGAAATCGAGACTCATCAGACCAGGCAACGTTTTTTCTAATCTTCTGTTGTCCAATTTTGGTGAGCTCGTGCAAACTGTATCCTCAGTTTCCTGTTTTTCACTGACAGGAGTGGCGCCTGGTCTGGTCTTCTGCTGCTGTAGCCCATCTGCTTCAAGGTTTGATGTGCTGTACATTCAGAGATGCTCTTCTGCATACCTTGGTTGTAACAAGTGGTTATTTGAGTTACTGTTGCCTTACTATCAGCTTGAAGCAGTCTGTCCATTCTTCGGTGACCTCTGGCATCAGCTAGGCATTTTCACCCAGAAAACTGCCGCTCACTGGATATTTTCTCTTTTTCAGACCATTCTCTATAAACTCTAGAGATGGTTGTGTGGGAAAATCCCAGTAGATCATCAGTTTCTGAAATACTCAGACCAGCTCGTCTAGAGCTAACAACCATGCCATGTTCAGAGTCACCTTTCATCTTTCTTCCCCATTCTGATGCTCGGTTTGAATTTCAACAGGTCATCTTCACCATGTCTACAAGCTTAAATGCATTGAGTTGCTGCCATGTGATTGGCTGATTAGATATTTGCGTTAACGAGCAGTTGAACAGGGGTACCTAATGAAGTGGCCAGTGAATGCATGTCAGTTATGACAGGAAGATGAAGATGAGCAGGAGGAGATGGATTTTAAATTTAAGATACAGAACCTTTTTCCAAAGGAAGAACTTACCATATGTGTTACCAGAGTTTTTCTTGTACTTTGTATAGAATTTAATGGAAAGTTTAACAATATATCGGGTGTGTCATTAAATGCAGTAGAAGAATCATGGCAGGCAGAAATGAGATGTTGTGGTTTGCAGGAGAGGCTGAATGTCTGCAAGAAATGCAGAGCAAAAAAAAAAAAAAGTTAAATGGTTAAAAGGTCAGGCCACCAAAATCATAAAACAACATACTTTCCATGTACTAAATGGCAAGCAGTTTGTGGTGCTCAACGGTTAAAAAAAATAACATCTGAAAAAATACATCTAGGAAATCCTTGAATTCTCCAGAATGAAAGTGGTAATCAGTGCAGAGTGTGTGAGGGAGAGTATGTGGGAGGGTCTCCTTCTACTAGTTTCTCACACATAATACTGACGTTATCTTCTAACACCCCCCCCCACACACACACACACACACACACACACACACACACACACACACACACACCTGTCCTGCTGTCTCCCC
>VUQI01061185.1:26794-38374 GCA_015106735.1 Paratilapia polleni
CACACACACACACACACACACACACACACACACACTTTCTTTTGCTCCTTCACACACACACACACACACACACACACACCCTTTCTTTTGCTCCCTCACACACACACACACACTTAAACACACATTGTTCCTTTGGGATCAGAGCTTATTCATGAGTCTTATTATGCCAAGGTTTTCAGGTTTTCCCTTTTGATGTGTCATTGTGTTTCTCAAGCCTTTTAGGTGGTTTTCTTCTTTTCTGAGTAACGTTCTATGATCACCCCACCGCCACCAACCCCAGTATACACACACACACACACACACATACACATCCCCTCATGGACACGCCTGGTGCTCCTGCAGGTGACTTCCTGTATCTCCTAAATACATGTTAATGTGTGTATGTGTTTATCTGTGGAGTTTATTTCAGTTGAATTAATCTCATGAGGACGTGTAACTCCTCATGGTGCATACAGCACAGCCTGACTGTATGCACATATGTATTTATGCATTATGAATCGTGTGAAATGCATATATACTCGCTGTATGTCCTTATATGCTCATGTAGTACTTGACCCTTGGAGTTTGTGATACCTCTGAATTTGAAGAAATATTAAACGTCGTTACACGCCGGGTAAGGAGGGAACACTGTTACCAGCAATTTCAATTGTTGAACCAGATTTTGAAAATGGTGGAAGGCACCATTGTTGTAGCATCTGGAGACCCCTTCTCCATTTGGGGTAGTGACATGAAGTGTATCCCCTGCTATGTATATTAGTGTACAGATTTGTGTATATCACTTTGAGGCCAAGGCAGAGAAGTGGGTTTGCATGGTCGGCTAGAATGGTCTGTTGTACTATCTGAGGTTTAGTGCATGAGCTGGCTGTACCCTCCTCGACATGAGAGGAACCCGGTGTTTTAGTGTTAAAACACACGGTTCCTTTTTTAAAAAAAATAATAATCAGGGTAACAGAGGAGCACTGCACCATCCTCCCACATTAATGGGTTTATTATTACAAACCCATTACACTGACATAGTAAAAGTTTCAAGCTGGAATTTCCAACACCTTACTGCATCTGAAATTTTCAGAACACTATCTGTCTTTTCTGTTGACAGGGGGACTCCTGAGCCATCACCTGAACTGCTAAACATTTGAATTCATCTGCAGTGTCTGTACTAAAAATTACTTATCCTGTGAAGATGGTTGGCAAAGTGAATTCCACTGAACGCTGTTATCTTTGAAAAGAGTTCCTATTGATCCCTGAAATATCAAATCTCAAAAGGCATCCTAACATTATGTGCATTCAATGTAAAAAAAAAAAAAAAATGCACTGGCTCCTTGGACAGATAGTTTACACGTAGTCATAGCTGAGCAGGCCTTTCACACAACCACTGCTTCATTGAGGCACAGATGATCTCATCTTGACACACACACACACAGCACAAAATGTGCTGGTTTAAAGCTGAGAAAAGCAAAAATAGACACATACCACTAGATACCTTAATCACCTCTTTGACGTTTTCTTTGTGTTATCTTCTTATGAATCCTTCCATCCTTGTAAAGAAGCCCAGGCCAGCTCCCCTTCATACACTCTCTGAACTTTTCCCTTTGAACTTTTGCCCTTTATTAATCTTGCTTCTTCTCGACTTGATGTTAGTGGGTATTTTTCCTGTGTATTACATTTTGAATTGTAATCTAGTTTGTATAAGAAATAGTGCGCATGTAAATAAAGCTTGGTGAGGCTCCACACTCTTTCCGTGTCCTTGTCTTGACTTATTTTTCCATAGAAAGGATTAAAAGTACATGCATTTCACAAGTGATGTGGAGGAGAAGATTTGCTGTTAACAGCTTATATTTACCATGATAGGAATTTTCAGCACAGGAAGGAAAGTGCTATAGCTCTTGCTTGGCTTGCCTTACATGTGCTGTTAATTCACAAGTGTGTGTGTGCTGGAGCACAAGTGCATGAACAAATTTAACCTTGCGCTCCCTCCAAAACATAAATCTCTTCCTCGTGTCAGTCTGGGCGGATCAAAACAGCAAAACAACTCCATGTTGTACTCTAGTTCTTGGAAGTAATCTTGCACAATGTTTTGTGTGAGGCTCAATAAAAAGAGAGCAGACGTACAGCAGCTCACTGATACCTGACACTGGGCTGGGTACTTTTCCTCTGTTGTTGCGTAACATACAGAGAGGGGGAGACGAGGAACAGTCAAGAGTGCTGCGTGTCTCCACACCGGACTAACACAGATCACACTCTCTGGTGACAGTTTTGACCCCTTCTTGCTTTCTCTCAGAACAGCCAAAAGGCCTGACTGTCAGAAATCACGGATCATGTGCACAATCAAATCATGTGCAGGTTAACTGGTAGGTTTAGGTGTGCATGTGTGTGTGTTTCTGTGCATAAGTGTAGCTTATAAGCTGGCACTAATGTCATCCATAAAACTATAAGGTTATTGGGGAGCCTTTCAAGGAAAGCTTGGGCTTTTAAGTTAATTCCAATCAGTTTAAGTGACAATCGCTTATGAGAAGACTTAAATGCACTTAGGAAATAAGATTCAATTATGATAGCATTACGATAGCCAGGGCAGCTAAATGTTTAAAACATCTTGTACACAAGGAATGCAGTGACTTGTGCAGCAATGCATTTAACAAGTCATTAAAGATGCTTATTTGTAACTTCAAACTTTACATAAATCTTACAACTTATTAATTTGTTCATACTGTAATGACATATCACTGGAAAGCTGAGAAAAACACATTGCACTATTTCCAAAAATCAACTCTGCAACACAGACAGTTTAATCAGTGCCATTCATTACTTACTGAAAATGCTAAATATGTAAACGCTTTCACAAAAATCTGTGAAAACATGAATTGTATCATTTTCCATCCATCATATCAGATCTGGAGAATTTCACAATCTAAGAGGGAGTTAATATTCTACAATTACAGTTGAAAGTTGCACATCAGGTTTTTAAGGTTGACAATGATACTCCTTCTACTGAGTGTCTTTAAATATAGCTTAGTGATTCTCCACCAAAATGTTTCCATAATTCTTTGACCTTTAGCATTTAGATCAGAGGTTTTTTAAGACATAAGCAGAAAAGTGGAAATTTTTAGGGTATTTGGTGTCTAAAGTCTAGTCATCATGGAATTTCACAGGAAGAATTTCACTGGGCTATTTGCACTCATGATTTCAAGATTCCTGCAAACCAGAGCTTTACCGAAAATGATCACAATATACACTCACCAGACACTGTATTAGGTACACCTGGCTAGTAGCAGGTTGGTCCCCCTTTGCCTTCAGAACTACATTAATTCTTCATGGCACAGATTCAACAAACTGCAGGAAACATTCCTCAAAGATTTTGGTCCATATTGACATGACAGCATCACATAGTTGATGCAGATTTGTCGGCTGTACATCCATGATGTGAATCTCCTGTTCCACCACATCGCAAAGGTGCTCTATTGGATTGAGATCTGGTGACTGTGGAGGTCATATGAGTACAGTGAACTCACTGTCATGTTCAAGAAACCAGTTTGAGATGATTTGAGCTTTGTGACATGGCACGTTATCCTGCTGGAAGCAGCCATCAGAAGATGGGTACACTGTAGTTATAAAGGGTCGGACATGGTCAGCAACAATGCTCAGGTAGGCTGTGGTGTTTAAATAATGCTCAGCTGGTACTAAAGGGCCCAAAGTGTGCCAAGAAAATATTCCCCACACCATTACACCACCACCAGCAGCCTGAAACATTGATACAACACAGGTTGGATCCATGTTTTCATTTACACTAAATTCTGACCCTTCCATCTGAATGTTGCAGCAGAAATCAAAATTCGTCAAGCCAGGCAACGTTTTTCCAATCTTCTATTATCCAGCTTTGGTGAGTCCATGCAAACTGTATCCTCAGTTTCCTGTCCTTAGCTGACAGGAGTGGCACCTGGTGTGGTCTTCTGCTGCTGTAGCCCATCTGCTTCAAGGCTCCTTGTGTTGTACATTCAGAGATGCTCTTCTGCACACCTTGATTGTAACGAGTGGTTATTTGAGTTACTGTTGCCTTTCTATCAGCTTGAAGCAGTCTGTCCATTCTCCTCTGAGCTCTGGCATGAGCTAGGCATTTTCACCCAGAGAACTGCTGCTCACTGGATATTTTCTCTTTTTCGGACCATTCCCTGTAAACCCTTGAAATGGTTGTGTGGGAAAATCCCAGTAGATCAGCAGTTTCTCAAATACTCAGACCAGCTTGTCTGCCACCAACAACCATGCCACGTTCAAAGTCACTCAAATCACCTTTCTTCCCCATTCTGATGCTCAGTTTGAACTTCAACAGGTCGTCTTGACCATGTTTGTGTGCCTAAATGCACTGAGTTGATGCCATGCAATGGGCTGATTAGATACTTGCATTAACAAGCAGTTGAACAGGTGTACCTAATAAAGTGGCTGGTGAGTGTATGTTGTGTATGTCAGTTTTACATCAACAAATGTTACACATTATAAAAGGTTACTTCAAGATAGCTAAAATACATTTACTTACTGAATATTTCAGCTGCCCATTTTCAGACTAGACTCTATATTATATTATACAAACTTCAGATGTTACAGTCTAAATAGATTGGCTATATTTTCACAGCAGTTGAGCAATGCCAGAGTTTTTTGTTTTTTTAAAATTGTGCCTCTGCTCTTTGTCAGCATAAAAAATAAAAAATCCAAGTTCTGCTGTCATTTACAGTATGGTACATTCATAACCACACTGTTTGTCATTGTTACCAACCTACATGCATCAGGTACTTTATCTCTGCCAATGTGGTCCTTTCATTTGTTCTCAAAAACACAAAAGAACTTCAAACAAACAGAAAGTCCTTTCAGCCTTTCTGGTATCTTCAATACTCTTTCATGAAGAAGAGACATTTCATAACGAATGAAAGAACTGAAAAAGAAAACTTCTAAGGCTGCCTGTAAACTCCGAAATACTCAAACATACGTTATGACCGAGGGAGCAGGCTCACCACAACTACAAATACCAAAGCCACATTTCAATAGCAGTCACCTGACTGACTACATGTCTGGCGTGGCTGCAGTCACACCAGTCTGTGTGAGGTCAGTGAGGTTACCAAATCATTAAAAACTCCTCTGAACTCTTCTGTTTTTCTGTTTGCCTTGGGCAGCAACAGAGTATTCAGGTTTAAGACTGTACTTCTGAGCCAAATTATGAGCATCATTCTTAACCTGTTATTAAGATTAAAACTAGTTTCACTTTTAAAATGAGGGTATACTAAATGCTTCTTTGGAATTTTCACTTTGGATTTTGTCGAACGAGCTAAAATTAGAGCATTCCAAAGCTCTATGCTCACGTCAGTTTCTACGTAGCTTCTGCTGACGGGTTCGCTGGCTGGTTCATGTCAAGTCATAACTAAAGAACTTTGTCTAATTGTTTGCCCAACATCTTGACCTCCACCCACAGTGTGGTTATTTGTCTCTGCCTTGTTCCATGTTGATGGGCGCACATTTTGTAAATGTCATTTTTGTTTTAATAGAAGAAATTAACTTGATCACTCTGTACACTACCAGAAATCAGCACATGATGATTCATCTGAGAAATGTTAGTCGTAGGAGTTTGTTCGAGGGTGTGCGTGTGTTGATGTTTTGGATTTTGTATCACCAATATCCTCATATCTCCTGACTGTAAACCGATCAGGAAGTGATTCCAGTTTCCACAGGGCATTAGCATGCTATGTGTGCATTAGGTTGCAGCTCTTTACATATGGGTTTGCATTGACTTGTTTGCATGCAGATTAAGTGGCTGTCTGTCTCACAGATGGGGCCTTTAAACAAATGTGTGGTTAAATTACTCTCAGTGTCACCTGAGATGGAGGTGGTTTGTTCCTTATAATCCCTCTGAAAGTCAAAAACACTCAGATGATGCGCTGAGAGATCAATTATGGCATAAAAAGAGACTTTCTAGTCTTTTCTGTCTCACCTGAAGAAGCATTTTCCTACCCTGTTTCATAGTAATGGGTGTAGAACCTCCCAGGTCATGTTGTATGGCCTTTTTTCCCCCCTTCCTTGTATCTCTCACGGTCCCCATTTTGTCTTATGAATGTGTCTATGTGTGTAGGTGTCTCGGCCTGACAGTCAATCTTCACTTGCTCTGCAATCAGTCTGCACACCTGAAACCCATCCACACTTAAACACTGCAGCATTTAAACTCTGAGGGGTATACTACGACTGAAGTTGAACACAGTTGTAGTACAGTTGTAGTACACCCCTCTGGTTTCTCTTCCACACCAGTTTGTTGTATCTGCTAGAGTGGTACATGCACAAGGCCAGCGTGATTAGTCTGATTCCTTAGTAACTTAGTTCTCTGTGTTCCAGGACCACAAGCCATCTTCTCACCTGACAACCCTCACCAGCCCAGCTCTGTACCTTCTAGCCAGCACAAAACTCAGCCATCCTCGTTCTGCCTCCATGACAAAGTAAAATAAACTCTAAACTCTTGCACTCCAATATGCATCAGCATTCTGCTCCTGGTTCCATTTTGCTTAAATGTGACACCCTGATAAATAAATTGTTATGTCTCTTGTCTGAATTGATGTATTAAAGTCAACCTATTTGCTTTTTCTTATTTTGTCATATTTACTGTCAAATTGGTGGGTTTTCATATTAAACATGGCCAAAGCTGCAAATATAGAGGTCAACATATGTGAAAGGAATCCCTGTGAGCCAGAAGTTCAGTCCTCAGACTCTAAATGCTACGTTTCCAACAGTTTTTTTTTTCTACTCTTGGTCCTGTATGACATAAATGAGAGCAGATATCCTTACTATAGTAATCTCACACATCTCTGGTTGTGAACACCAAAGCCCCACCCAACTGATGGTTAAACGTTCTGTTTGAGAGAGGCAACCAATCAGAAGAAAGTTTGCTGACAGGGAAAGTGGCCTTAAAGGGTCCGTGGATGAACTGAGGAGCTGCACCAAGACTCAGTATAAAATAAGTAAAGACTATTTTGTCCTGCAAATCATTCAAAGCTGCTCTAGTAGAATCCAAGAATAAGAAAATGGAGCTGGACATAAGTCACGATTATGTTGCCAGTTCTGTGTTGAAAGGGGGAAATTACTGTATTTTACTGTAATTATCATTAGTAGAAAATGTACATATCTGTTCATCTGGCATTATTTGCAGATGAGTTGGAACTGTTTTATTTTATTCTATTTTTTAGTTTATTTCTTTTATTTTTGTCACCATTTTAATAGCTAGTTTTCATTAATACAGCTTGATAGCGAGTTAACTACATAAGATGAATGGTCATTCCTAGTAATTCACCTTAACCTTTGGAACAACCATTAATAGCACAATGCCAGGCGTATTTGAATCACTGAACAAGTTTAAGGTAAATGGGCAGTGATTCAACTGTCTGGAATGTAGCTTACCAGGTAGGGTGTTATACAATGCTGTTGATGTCAGTGTTTAGAAAGCCAGGAGTGTGAATCATAGTTTCATCCATTGTGACAGCTATTAGACCACATAAGAACACCTGCTATCATCTGACAAAAGAAGAAATCAAGGTACAGTAGCGGGGAGGAGCCAGTTAGGTAACTGGTAGCCTGCATTTGAAATGCTGACACCACTCATTCCTTTCCATCATGCATGCAGTTTTACACAGAAAATAGCACCACCTGATGAGTATTTGTCCTATTTGAAAGGTGATAAGTAACAGCCTCAGAACAGAAATGCCCATTTAAATTTAGTAATAGCATATAGTATAGTCCACCACTTTTCGCCACTACATTAATCTTCATAATCTGACTAAACTTTGTTTTCTAATACTACTCCGCTCCCTGATGGACAGTTTCTCACCCCACCTTTGGGTTTAGTCATTCATAATAGGTATGACCAACCAAGCTGTCAAATGTGGTCAGACAGCACACAAAACAACATATGTTTGAACCATAACAAAGGGTTGAGTTTTAATAACTTTGCAATTTCAACAAGCAAAACAGAGACAATTGCCTGGTCAGACTAGAAGGCGAGGAGTCACTGTGGCTTCTGGCTTCCAGTGCGGTTATTCATAATGATAGGTTGGGTCTGACGTGAACATAAAACAAGCTGAATACAGAGTAACAGACGACATACAATATGTGTGTACTCACACACATCTATCTATCTATCTATCTATCTTGCACACAATTGGAGACACATGATACCATGCACGCACACACTGACTGGCTAATGAGGAGTGAGTCATCATGTGGTCTGGGGTTCAAAGTGTAAACAAGATGGAGATGTGATGGATCTGCTGAGATATGGCCATTAGTGGGCTTCTCATCCCCCAATACTGACACTGCCCCAGTGATGGATGTGGAGGCTTTCTCTTGATCTTGATAGCTCGCCTCTCGGCCAATCTCTATACATTACCTGAACTGCTGTTTCACACACACAAACACGCACAAACACACATGCTAATTGCTGCTGGCCTCACAAGGATGGATCCATGACACGAGCAGGAGAGACCTGAGAAGTGAGCAGTCGTAAATGATACTTCTGCATGTGTATGTGAGTGTGTGTGTGTGTGTGTGAGTGAGTGTTCATGCGCGTGCTAAGTGCTGCAGAGGAATGATGTCATCTCTGTAATGGCACACTGACAAAGAGCGGTTGAGCTTTGTCCCGCAGCACCTCCATTCACAGACTGTGATCAGCGTCATCAAGGCAGATTACAGCTCACGCTCACAGCCTGTGGTGGGACTACAGATCTCTTCACACTGAACAGCCCTTTTGTAATTACAGATTTACACACACAAACACAATGAGCATGTATCAACAGACAAAAAAAAACAAAAAACAATCATCACAGTCTGACAAATGCCGCCCGACAAATCAATTTAACAAAAGAAATCACAGCTTTTCAATCCAATTCTCTTTCTTTCCCTCTAAAATTTATAGTACGTGCATCCATATGGGAACATCCCAAGTGCAATCACAGGAGGACGTGATGCACATCAGAGGTGAGGTGTAATGAAATGACAGAAAGTCACAGGGGAGGAACATACGGTGTTATAAAGAGGCAGCTGAGCCTTGTCTCTTCTGTCTGTCCTACATCAGTACAGCTCTTCACCTACCCTAAAGGACAAAATAAAACCTACAACACAACTTCACTGCAAGAGCAGTAACTAACTTTTTGTTGTCCATGTCCCAGTTTTTTTTTGCAACACATTGCTGGCATCAAAGTCAAAATTACCACACATTTTTTAAAAGAAAGAGTAAAATGTCTAATTTTAAACATTTGATATGTTGTCTTTTTAATCTTTTTACTTAAGCCCTGGGTTTGAATTTTCCAAGTTTTCAAGGTTCTAAAATTAGGTAAATACAACCTGAGATGAACAACAACACATGACACCATGTCATTATTTTTTTAACAAAAATTAAGCCAAAATGCAGAAGCAATGCATGAAAAAATAAGTACACTCCATGATTCAATAGCTTGTAGAACCACCTTTAGCAGCAATATTTTGAAGTAATTGTTTTCTGTATGACTTTATCTGTCATGTATGGACTGTGTGGCAGGTAAGGGTGGACCCATATGCAGAACTAGACTCGGAAACTCAGCTTTATTACTAAAGAACAAAGTACTCAGGTTCAGGGAAAAAATAATTAACAAAAACAACCCAGGAACAGACACAGGGAAACTCACAGCCATAAGGATGTTAACGACGCGACAAGGAACACAAGCAGACTAGGGGTTTAAATACACAAAAGGTAACGAGGGGAGTGGAAACAGGAGGGTGACGAACACAGCTGAACTAAATCACAGGTAACATGGCAAAGGAAGCAAAACTGAATACAATGTACACGAGACGAGAGACTATCAACTTAAAACAGGAAATAACCAAACAGACAGAAAACCACAAAAACAACAGAGAATAATAAACTGGGAAATGTATAACTCAAAACACCGGGTCCATTGACCCAGCACCATGACAGTACCCCCCCCTCAAGGGTCGTCTCTCGACGGCCCAAAACAAAAACGGGAACACCAGAACCGGGCGGGTGGAGGGGGCCAGGACGGAGGGACAAAACAAAAAACAGACCGGCAGTGCCAGGATTCAGCCCCAGGGCAAAGCAGAGACCACTCAGGGGACCGACCAAGGGGGCAGAACAGTTCCGGGGGCCGGCCGCGTGGCCAGCGGCGGAGATGACAGAGCTCTGGGGGCTCAGGGAGCTCTGGGGGCTGGCCAGCTGGCGGTGGCGGCGACGAGGAAGCTCTGGGGGCCGGCCGCGTGGCCAGCAGCGGGGGCGACGAAGAAGCTCTGGGGCCCGGCGGCGTGGCCAGCAGCGGGGGCGACGAAGAAGCTCTGGGGCCCGGCCGCGTGGCTAGCAGCGGGGCGACGAAGAAGCTCTGGGGCCCGGCCGCGTGGCCAGCAGCGGGGGCGACGAAGAAGCTCTGGGGGCCGGGGAGTGGCGAGCCCTGGCCACACAGTCTCTGAGGGCTGGGGAGTTGCGAGCCCTGGCCACACAGTCTCTGAGGGGTCGGGGTGCGCAGGAACCTCGGGGGGCTCAGACAAAACAGGCTCTGGGGGCTCGGGGTGTGCAGGGACTGGATGGGGCTCGGCGTCTCCTGACGGAGGCCGAGGAGCTGGAAAGGACCCAGCGTCTCCTGACGCGAGCCGAGGAACAGGAACGGGCCCAGCGACTCCTGACGCGGGCCGAGGAACAGGAATGGGCTGGGACTGCGGCAGCAGCGGCGAGCTGGGTTGCAGCGGCAGTGGTGAGGAACATGGCTGCTGCGGTGGTGGGGTTAGGCCTGTGGCAAATACAAAGTCTTTGAGCCAACCAGGCACCAAGTCCAAATACTGGGGGCAGGAAAGCACCAGATCACAGAGCCTTTTCCCCACTGCTTCCCTTCCCTTTGCTCAGAAAGAGAGCGTATCCATCGCCCTCAGAGGATAACGAGCTGCACCAGAAACTCCTGAGGACCATAGGTGCCACGTCTGTTGGATCCATTACCTGGTCGCGTCATTCTGTCATGTGTGGACTGTGTGGCAGGTAAGGGTGGACCCATACGCAGAACTCAGAGGCAGAACTAGACTCGGAAACTCAGCTTTATTACTAAAGAACATAAATTACTCAGGTTCAGGGAAAAAATAATTAACAAAAACAACCCAGGAACAGACACAGGGAAACTCACAGCCATAAGGATGTTAACGACGCGACAAGGAACACAAGCAGACTAGGGGTTTAAATACACAAAAGGTAACGAGGGGAGTGGAAACAGGAGGGTGACGAACACAGCTGAATTAAATCACAGGTAACACGGCAAAGGAAGCAAAACTAAATACAATGTACACGAGACGAGAGACTATCAACTTAAAACAGGAAATAACCAAACAGACAGAAAACCACAAAAACAACAGAGAATAATAAACTGGGAAATGTATAACTCAAAACACCGGGTCCATTGACCCAGGACCATGACAGTGAGACATTTTTCTGTCATTATTCAACACAATGTTTTTTTATTGAGTTAATGAAATACAATTCCTGTAAATAACTGTTAACGATGGGTGAATGAAGACATGACTTAAAGCTTTTGCTTT
>VUQI01061188.1:0-28455 GCA_015106735.1 Paratilapia polleni
GTTTTCAGACCTCAAATAATGCAAAAAAAACAAGTTCATATTCATTTTTAAACAACACATTACTAATGTTTTAACTTAGGAAGTGTTCAGAAATCAATATTTGGTGGAATAACCCTGATTTGCAATCACAGCTTTCATGCGTCTTGGCATGCTCTCCACCAGTCTTTCACATTGCTGTTGGGTGACTTTATGCCATTCCTGGTGCAAGAATTCAAGCAGCTCAGCTTTGTTTGATGGCTTGTGACCATCCATCTTCCTCTTGATCACATTCCAGAGGTTTTCAATGGGGTTCAGGTCTGGAGATTGGGCTGGCCATGACAAGGTCTTGATCTGGTGGTCCTTCATCCACACCTTGATCGACATGATTCTCAATACCCAGTTCAATACCAAAACAAAATGATTATCCCATGTACTTAAACATAAACTCCTTTATTTAAAAAGTGGTTTTGAATCACTGACGTGGTGTTGTTTATTTAAAATGTGAACATTATATTTTGCTTACAGGACACATTCTGAAATGTTGGTTTCCAAGTAGCCTACTAACATTATTACGAGATATAATGTTAGTTACAGTACGTTACCTTAACATTTAACATTAGCCACTGCATACATTTTTGCCTATTGAACATAGTTGATTTCACAGTGGCAATGCCAGCTGTCTCAAAAACAAAATGGTAACGTGTATTTCAGGATTACAACGCAAAGTGCTTCCATACCTGACTCTTACTGCCTTTCCTATCAATGAGTCGGGGCGGAGCTCATGCAACAGCTGCACTAGTTGCCATCTTCCACACTGTCCATCTTCTTCAGCATGTAAGAATAGACAAGAACACTTGTAGCTGTACATGCTCTGCCTGCAGTACCTACAGTACTAAAAAGAAACAAATACAGGCGCGTTTTCAGAAATTTACTACCCAAAGGTAGTGTAAGTATAAGTTCTGGTGACATCACCATAATTGAGGCCATAAAGTGTATGGATTAAGCAGGCCCAAGGGTTGCTTCTATACAGCCGTAATTGTTTTTGCTGGCCATTACAAAGAATGTCAGTTTAAGGCACTTCCGCAAACCTGCAAGCTATATCTCATATGTTAGTGTCACTGTCACAGTTATTAATCAGTCCCAAAATCACAACTAAAATAATCAGTAATGTTATTAATATGATTATAAGTATATACTTGAATATTAAGTTTTGCAAAACAGTTTTTTTGTTTTTTTTGTTACTGAGCTGAGTGAAACAAAAAGTCTGCTTAAAAAAAAAACTCCATCAGGGATTTGAAATGAATGATTTCATTAGTGGATTCAGAACAAAGATTTTTTTAATAGCATCCCTACCTGTGTCATAATTTATTAAGAGTTTGACTCTTTAAAGCTCAAGTTAACTGTCATCACTTTCTGATTCAGATGTTGCTAAATCCTAATTGGAGCATAGGGATTGCTCTTCGCTCATAGTAAGAATCTGAGAAAAATGCTTTTTGGGGCCTTTAAAGGTAAAATTAAGACTCTTTTCATAATTATTGTTAAGATGCGAAAAAGGCTACGTTCAACCCTTCCTTTAACAGCTGTGTTTCTCTTCAAAGTATTCCATGAGAAGGATATTATAGATAAGATAAAGGACAGGAAATGTTACACAGAGTGCAGTCAGTTGAAGTGTCTTTATGGTTTTGGATAGGCCATGTCAGTTTTCAGGTGCATGTGGTAGATCTAGAGAGAATTTGCTTGTCTGCAGTGAAAAATGGGGATCAAGTCCAGACACGATTCATGCAATAAACAGCACCAAAACAAAACAGAGTGAACTGCTGCAGTAAATTGCCTGAATTTCTCACTTCAGAAAAATTTGGTATACAGCCTTTCTGGACCAGTACACACCAATAATATATTACTTTTACGCAACTGTAAGAAATGTTTTCTGGTTTCATATTGGTTTAGCTTTTCACAGTCCACAGCTCAGTAGTTCCTTTTGTTCCTTACATGCGTTCTGTGGAAAGTCCTGCCAGATGATTTGGTCATGGATTCTTGGCTGTTTTTTTTAATTGTCTTGAGTATTATGAGTGAAAAAGGCAAGAGTTGGAAAAGTGCAGGCAGAGACGTTCGGAAGGCTTTGAAAGTTTGAGTGTTGATGATTGTTGTTAAAAGTCTTAACCTCCTATGGCCATTTAAACTTTAATATGTTTTCATGGTTGGTTTATTTAAATAAATGGCAATGGATCTCATAATAAGTAATAATTTTCATATGTGGGCTTTATGGAAAATATGTGTGGCTAGAGCTCTTTTAGACTAATTATATTGTATTTTTCTTATTTCTTTATTTTTGCATGAGAACCTGAACCCCAAATAAAACGATCATTAAATTATCAGTGATGCAGCTGGAAGAAGAAAAAGTGACCACAGTTTATGTGAGTGTATTGGGTTGTTAGATATTGGCTTTGGTCACTGTGTGTCTTTGTGTAATTTTACAGAATCTCGTTATAGTCAGTGTGGTTTTGGAGCCATGTAAGTACTTGGGTTGTGGTCCCTTTCCAGCAACCACATGGCATGACAGCCAAGTGAGCAAAGAGGAGGAGGACAATCACTGTCAGAATAAATAAGTAATTATGCTGTTTTCACACGTGAACTCTGGATTGTCCGCAGTTGCCCTTTCACAGATGCAGCAGATAACAGGAGAGCGTCCGTCTCAGACGCACCTTTACTAATGGAATTACTTAGTATGGTTTAGGCGAGGGGTGGTGTTTGGAAGCACGTGCATTACAGACAGTTGCCTGCTGTGTTCACAACACCATTCACAACACACAGATTTTGTACTAGATAGCTGGCAGGGTAAAGTCTATTTAATGTCCATTTAGCCGATTCACAGATTTCTCACCTACAGATTAAGCCCTGTCCACATATGAAACGATCCACTTCCTGGGCATCACTTTTTAGCTGACAGCTGGTTGCTAACGGACATTCCAGGCTCCAGTTGCGTTGATAACCCTCCATGTCAGTCCAGGATATCCTTCACTTATATTGCTAGGCTCTTCAATTGCTTGCCTCAGCATTGAAATGAGTTTAACTCGCTTTGTTTTGCTAAAGGTCATTTTGCCTGTTGGTGCTTTGAGTTGCTGGATTTCATTGAACCTCTTTCGTCTCTGGTTGCCAAATCGCTGCTAATCTCTCAAGTTTAAACCTTGAGGCTCTGAAAAACTACTGTCTTAACAGAATTTGATCACTTATAATGGCTGTAAATTAACTCAAGCTCAAACTTTCTGATTGTGCTTTCATTTTTAGTTCATCCGGCCGAAGGGCCGATGAGCTCATGCCATGGTGAGCCATCTGTCAAGGTCCGTCCACAATTCACAAGAATCGCCACTCCTCCCACAGTGCTCCAGGCCAATGACATATGTCATTTTATGGGCATGCAGTATATTTACATACCTTCAACAAGTTTTGGATCACTTGCCATCTTCGGTGCATGGTCTGACCACAAAGCCATTACAGTTATGATCTAAAACTCTAAAATATTCCTTATGATCTCTAACAAGGACTAACAAAAGGCCATTTGGCACAATACAATGCACCACTCATGGTTTTTCAAAGCATAATCTTCATGCGCACGACTTACAATTTCACCAAATTCTTGCTCCTGATGTACTGAGCAATATTCACTTCAAACCTTTTAGCAAAGTCATTAACATAAGATTCTCCATGCTGATAAGTTTTGCATGCACAAAAGTGATAAAGAACTTCATGAAACACCAAATGATGTGATAGCTTGGAATATTGCTTTGTCACACATGTTGGATAGCACTTGTATCTTGTTAGATGGTGATGATGATGATCTTGACTCCCACATTAAGATGGTATGGTTTGGGCCTTCCTATCACCATCAGTAATGCATCATGGTCAATGCTATGACACGCTGATACGTTCACATATTTTCATGCTTTTTATGGCCGTGGTTACTACTGACGATATAGTCATAATACTGCTGAACTCACATTAATTTGGTGGTGAACTAGATTAATTTGTCTTGGAGATGAGTGTTTGTGAGCCTCGACTTCGCGGTGGAATTTAATTCTCGTTAGTTTATGTAACACAGACAACCAATGACAAGAAAACTAAAACTTTCTTTCTGTACCTCACACATTACAATAACCTGTGAACTGTAATGGACTGTGAGCCAGGTGTTCTGGTTTGTATTATGCACCAACAGGTGTGTTTTTAGCCACGCTGGTAGCTTAGCTCAGCCCGGTAGATGTCACTACATTAATGCAGATCAAAATATCTTATTGTAATTGTGGCCAATGGATGGATTATAATGTCTTTGGTGATCAAAATCTTGTCACTAAACTGACAGTGAATTTGGTTCAGACGTTGCAGATTTCCAAATGACGTAATGTATGCATTACAGTTGAATTTAGTACAGATATGCATGGCTCTGAGAGGATGAATAGTAACTGAGCTACTAGCTGAATTGAATTACTTTAGTGCCACATAGGTTATACTGTAAGAAGTGGAACAATTGGGCACTTAATCAATTAGCTGATCAACAGAAAATTATATGGCAACTTCTCTGACAATATGTATTTTTATTTTATTATCAGTTTTTAAAACAATAATGGTAAAAAGTTTGTGGTCTCATTGTAACTGCCGATTTTCAGGTTTTCTGGCATTTTATAATCTAAATGATTATTGGATTTGTTGAAAATGTAGTCAATATTCACGGACGGTTTAAACAATCACTGGCTGCAGCTTCAGTTGTGTTGTTTCTGTTACTGTCCAGGGTTATGTAAAAATCTTTGCATTCCTTTCTATAACCTCCCTGAAACACCTCAGTCATCTTTCTAAGCAGTTTGTTAAGATCAAAAGTGTATTTTCATATCAAAGAAATCACAAAATTGAATGCAGTGATGTTTTCGGTTATGTTTACAAGGTCTTTTTTTAAACATAAAACATAAAATCTCAGCCAAAACCACCACTTTGAACTGTCAAGGATAGAATTTCAAAACTACTCCTGTTTCTTTTGGCACTCTGTTGCTCCTTTACACAAAGCTGCATTATGCAAATTGGAGCTTGGGCTTCAGCACTCAGAAAGCCAGTTGGCTTCAGTCTTGACAATTTGGTTCTCAGAATGAGAAGAAAATTTCTCGGTTGAATAAGCATTTTATTTTATTTTTTGGGGTGTTTTTAAACTGAATCACAGGGCAGGCCGCACTTGTGTTATATCCATATAACTGTCCATTTTCATTGTTTGCAGTGGACAATGGATTCCATTGATCATGAGCTGTGAATGGTTAGCTAAATCATCTTAATTTCTCTTTTTTCCCCTGTTTTTTTTTTTTGTCTCCTAGGGAAACGATGAAGACTTTGAAAAGGTCTATGACCAGTGTGTACGGTGCTGCAAAGCTTTCTTGGAGCAGAACTCCTAACATCTACCTTGACACGTCTTTCTTAGTTGGACGATTGAACATGAATAATCAACCAAATATGCTTACAGAAACATATGTATAACCCTATTGTGAATACCACTGAAAGACCACCAGAATACCTGCTTCAGTGTTGTAAACATGTTGTACCTTTAGAACAGTACTGCGTGGACAAGTCTAGAGACTGTAAATTAAGGTGTTTAATAAAATAAATAAAGCGAGTATGGCTGTTAAAAGTTACTTTTTACACAGATTGTTCCTTTTAATGTTTGGGAAAATGCTACAGTGTTGATATGAATGAAAACAGGTGCGCAGGTTGAAGGCTCACACTAGGATCAAAGGTAATGCTAGCCTTAGTGTTTAATGGTTAGGTTATTTTCTTGGCACAATTTCTTTTTTCTTTTTTTTTTATATTGTAAGATATTCGTACAGATAATCAGTATAAACTACACGTGTATTCCTAAAAAAAATGAAGATTTGTTCTGACTTATCACTCTTTTTATAGACACAGCTTAAGCTGCTCAGTGTAGCAATCACTTAATTCGTTAGTGATGACAGCGATATAATAAAATTGGCCTCTAAACCACCCACACAAATGGCCACGAAGTGCACTTCACATTGGTAGAGTTATTTTATGACAGTAAGAGATAAAAGATGGGAAAATGGCTGCAAATCATTATACAAGGATGGAGTAGAAAGAAATGATGATCCAACTGGTGGCTGGAGGGCTTCCAGTTGATGAACACTGGAGTTTTTGGCCGGTTGTAGTTTAGGCACTTTAAAGTTAGGTTTCAAAGTTGAGAAACCTTTTTTTTTTTCCTGGGTTAATGAGGGAGAACATTTTTTGACTTTTGGACACGGAAGACCAATCTGTGTTTTTATTTAGCACTGAAATAAAGCACACTGGAGGGAAAATATGCCAGGTAATACTACTGGGAGATAATTTGCATACCAAACAACTTGCACTGATCCATTCTGGCATAGCTAAAGGAGTAGTTCGACATTTTGTGAAATAATGTGTAATAGCTGTCTTGCTCAGACTTAAATGACAGAATTTCTAATGTGCTCTCATCTAAATGTTAGTTACAAAGCCACATTCACAAGCTAGTTAGCTAGTCCAGCCAAGACTCAAAGCATGTTTGTTCACTGATTATAGCTATTAGCATTATATTGCCTTTGTTAATACATTTTTTGTACAAGTACACGAAACCAGTATTGTGAATAGTGAGCTTTAAAGGCTGATGGTGTTTTTTAAAGTTTGGACAAAGCCAGGCTAGCTGTTTCCAGTATTTTTGTTAAGCTAAGCTAGCCAGCTCAAGCTTCCTATTTAGTGTAAAAACGCTCAACTGTACCGTCAAAGTTCCTCTGACCAGTGACCCATACAAGTAGTGTTCTTATAAACAAACACAGTTTGCACACAGTGAACACATGCCACGCTTTATGGGGACTGCATAGCATCCCCCATCCCACATACTGAGACGATGTCCCACATTTTTGATTGGATCGAGTGTTCAAAAGTCAATGCAGAAGGACAGACACTTCTCTAAAGTCTGTCTTTTATCCAGTGGCTGTGAAAAAAGGACATAAGTTTTATATTTTTCTAAAAATACAAACAAATTCTGTCTTTATTATTATTATTTTGAATTTTGATCAGGGAACAATAATGACATGAAGTGACACAGTACAGTCAGTCTCAGAAGAAACAGTTTTAATAGTTACTTTTAATAGGACTCTTCTTCTTCATCATCTTCTTTCAGCTGCTCCCTTTAGGGGTCGCCACAGCGGATCATCTGTCTCCATCACACCCTATCCCTAGCATCCTCTTCTGTCACACCAACTCTCTGCATGTCCTCCTTCACTACATCCATGAATCTTCTCTGTGGTCTTCCTCTTTTCCTGTTGCCTGATTGCTACATATTCAACATCCTTTCTCTCTGACTTTGTTTCCAAAACTTTAGTGTATGAGAGCTATCAAACAAATTTTCTTTTTATTCTTGTACATTTCCAGAGAGGGAGTTGGGAAAGTATTGCATTATTTGTCCTTAACATACTAAATACCAAACCTGTAACCTGCATAGTTTTGTGTATTTTTGTAAGTCAGACGTGAAAATGTTTATAATTTGTCCCACACAAATGTAATCTTAGTCCCACATTAAATTTGTTGGCCTAGCCTTGACAGTATTCAGGGTTCAGTGGCTCTGGTTGCTAATTCAGGGAAATATGTTACTGAGATTTCTGACCTTCGCCAATACAATGAAGATGAATGGGACTTGGAGATAGGAAAAATAGGATTTTTAACAGTAGCACAGTTCAGGGTTTCAAACTCGACTCAGAAAAACCCCCCAAACTGATTTAGGTTAGTTTAACTAAAAGTTACTGTAGCTACATTTCTAGATCCCATTTTCTAGGGTAAATTTTATTTATATGATGTTGTTGTATTTTGAATAAACTGTATTAGTGAGGGTTGGCATGGTGGTACAGTGTTTTAGCACTGTTGCCTCACAGCAGGAAGGTCCAGGGTTTGAATCCACTGGCTGGCTGGGGCCTTTCTGTGTGGATTTTGCACGTCCTCCACGTGCCTGTGTGGGTTCTCCCCGGGTACTCCATTTTCCAGAAGACATGCATGTTAGGTTAATGATTCTGAAGTGGCCATGAATGGATGTGTGAATGGCTGTCTCTCTCCCTATGTGTTAGCCCTGTGACAGACTGGCAACCTGTCCAGGGTGTAACCCACCTCTTGCCCTATGACAACTGGGATAGGCTCCAGCTCCACTGTGACCCTGAATTGAATAAGCAGAAGAAAATGGATGGATGGGTTTTTAGTGAGGAAATCTTTTTTTTGTCCTCTTAACATGTGGTCTAATTTGTCTAAATAGAGGTGTACAAGGTGGGCAGTTTTTATAGAGGACATTTTAACATGTCACAGTAAGAAAAGCACAGGTGGAAATAAATAAATAAATGATTTAATTCAATTCCATGTAGGTGCTTTAATTTCTGGTATATGTGCATACTGGCTCACTGCCACTGGTATGTCTCACTGGGACACTTGAATAGAGCAGAGCCAACTTTAATCTCCAAGAAGTTCAGCTCAAAGTCCTCCAAGCAGCGTGAGTGTTTTCTTGTTTTGGTTAGGATTAAACCCAAACAAATTAAATTTACTCTCGAAAGTAATTTCTTACAAAAATATTGACTCTGCAGCAGTTGCATCTGTACAGGGCTCAAATTTCACGCACAGGGATTATGCTTTATCTGATGTACTTATTTAAAGGGTCAGTTAACCCAAAATATACCCCCAAAAAGTACTCAACAGTAGTATGTAGCCATGTTTGAGGTATGTCTGAGATTACCACTTGTCCATACAATCTTCTGCTGAGGACGTCTGCATATAGTGTAGGTAAATTGGATTTTGTCTTTGTAGGGACTATTTCTGCTCCAGTTGTGAAATTGGTGTTCAAATGTTCAAAATCAAGATAAATATTTTTTTTATACTGTCTTTGTTGTTATTAATTCCCCCATTTGTGCAAGGACAACGCAAACTGCAAATTTGATGTGGCACAAAAGATAAACATATCGGTAAATGTCACCTTAATTGCTGATTGATATCGGTCAACAGATGCTGATGTTTTGCTGGTATATCTGAGCACCTCTAATTTCTTTGTCAGAATTTTGTTTCAGTGAAGCCTTTTAATTGTTGAGTCTGTGGGCCATCCAGAATAACCAGGATGTTGTTTTCGAAGGGGTCTTATTGCTTCTTTAAAAATGTATGTTTTCCAGCCCTGTGACCTCCACAAACAGACATATTACATTCACCTCTACCGAGTCGCATTAGCAGCAGAAATCTTAAAACCTGCACAAATACCATAAAAAGATAAATAGGAAAACTTGAGTGACTCAGTCCTTTAGGAGGAACTACTTTCTCAGTGTGACTGTTGTAAAACAAGTGAAATATGCTGACTTCCAAATCTGGAAAACGATCACATAAAAATCATGTTGCAATGACGTGTATTCACACAAAAAAAGCACTTTGAACTCTCTCGGTTGACCTTTTTTAACAGTCTGTCTGAAACAGCGGTGGGAAGTTCACAAGATCTGATGTCCCAGGACTCAGTGCAGTCACGGGGTTATTCGAGGATCATTCCTCATTCAAGATGGGAATGCAAAGCAAAATACTGCACAAGACAACAAAGACAATTCATAATTGTAGCAATCTCATAATTTATTTAAATATATTTCATTTTTAAATATATCTATAGTGTGTGTATATATATATATATATATATATACATATATATATATATATATATATATATATATATGTATATTATTATTATTATTGTTTTTTTTTTTTAGAGGATTGTCAAAAAAAAGATCGAATCAGTTAAGCTTCGTTTAATGTCATGAATGCAAATGGTTTACATACATAGTATATGTACATAATTTATGAAACACTGTGCAGAAGTTATTTGGGCAGTAAAAATTGAGTGGGGATTCTTTCAGGAATATTTATGAATTTTCATACTCCTCAAACGATTCAGTATATGCATCCATTGCTAGCATGTTCATTTGTAACGTTTCTCATTACGTTTTTTTCTTTAGTGTGTGGCTCACCTGTGTGTGGGTAATTGAACAATTCATGCCATGTTTACTCTCTGCAGTTCTGTGGTTGTGGAGCCGAGATCATATTTCCTGTTTTGTCATTAAATCTCGTCTTTATTCTTGTTTTATGCACAGTGTTTCTGAGAATAGACTGAGTTTTTCAGGCAAAACATGCTTTATTTCAGTGTCTTTTACATGATACTGAAAATATATTGTATTGATCGTTGAAAGGGAAATGTTACAGCACATAACCGCAGCTCTAACACAGACATTACTACAGATTATTTTGTCATTTCATCAGTTCAGCAAATCCTCTGGATATGTAATTAGAGCACTAGTTGTTAATCACAACAGCATAGTGCTGGCCAAACTTGCTTTGTTTCTGTAAGTATGGTGCTAAAAAAAAACAAAAACAAAAACAAAAAAAACAACATGGTATTTGTCTCATAGTGACAAATCATTGTGGTATTTCCCCATTTACAGAAGCCTGAAAAAATTTTGTCCAACATAAAACGGAACCCAGAAAATACCATTACTAACAGTTTGTGCAACATGTGGTTTCTTCATGACAGCGGTCGGCAACATGTAGTCTCATGTTGCTAAATGTAGAGCAGATGAGCTGCTGTGTTTCTTCAGTATCAGGGTTTTCAACAAAGCAAGCGGCAGTAAATTGTAAGACTTAATGTCCCGATTTTACCTGAAATCCTGCACCACACAATTGTGCAGAAAATACTCCAGTTTCTCTAAAACCTGTCTTCTCAAATAATGGCGTGTGTTCTTAATTGCCATGTTTGGGGAGTAGGGCTGAATAATCATGCTTCCTGTCTCTATAATTCAAGGGCTTTCTGTCATTTTTAAGATGTACAGAAAGGTCAGTAGTGAATAGTTAAACCTGTAATTCAGGGCTCTTTTTATTCTGCAGCCATAAAAAATCACTCACAGTAGAGGCATTCATACTCAGAAGATTCAATAGTTCAAAGCCTGCAGAGATCAGCAGAGATACAGTTAAGGCCATTTATGAATTATTTACTGAGCTACCAAAATGACTCTAAGGAATAATTATATATGTATTTCTCTTTTCAACCCAGATCCACTTTGTGACTCAGGCCCATGTGTGGTTTTTAAATTGCATCAAGACAGTAGTGGAAGTGATTTCTGAAGTTATGTGTAGGATCAGGGGTCAGAATGTCCTGTTTAGACAGATTACTGTGGTTAATGTTGTTGTTAATGTGGCTAGTGTTGGCTACACTGGATTGTGTATTTTATCTTTAAGGTTAAAAACAGTGTTTGCTACTTTGAAATTTACATCTTTGGCAGCTTGATTAATTTGGTATTTCTGTCTGATCTCTCAGATGCTTTCTTGTTCTTTGTTCTCATTCATGGCTTCTTGGTTCTAATGGAAATATTTTCCTTCCTTGGCAAGCACCCTGAGGAATTTGTGCACTAATGCATCTGTATGCAGAAGGCAAAAATAGCTTCACATTGGGGAAAGCATCCGCATGTCAGACTGTATCTAATAGACCCAGCCATCCTTAGTCCCAGGAGGATAAAGACAATTCCCTGTAAAGAAATGAAATATTTTTGCATACTCTACTTACTGAGGAAAACACATTCTGAATATGTGAAAACTGAGTTTGAATGGTTTCTGTTTCCATGAAGCAGAGGCAGAGAGGTTTGTCATCTTCTGCACGACCATGAAAAATCATAAAGGAATTGTAGAGCGTGCTTTAGAGAGAAAAATATTGCTAATGCACTGATGGACTTTTAAAGTTTAGACTTTAAAATCTTGAAGGAACAGAGGGATGTTTAGAAAGATACATTTATTTGCTTCATACCAATAGATAAATGGGAACACTCATGTCGGTGTGGCACTGTGAAGCTACGGCATAGTGATGGGAAGAGGAACGTATGGAGAAGGAAAGGAAGGGCTGATTATCCCATGCATATCCCATCATCTGTGAAACATGGTGGAGGCAGTGTGATGCCATGGGCATTATAGCTGCCAGTGGAAGCTGGTCACTGGTGTTTATTGATGAAGGTAGAAGTGGCAGGATGAATTCTAAACTGTCTAGAGCTGTACTTCAGTCAAATGTTGTAAAAATGATCAGATGGTGTTTCACAGTAATAAGTAATGACCCCGAAGCATACTGCAGAAAAAAAGTTCACAATCCACAAACCCCCCTAGTCATTAACAATAAAAAGATTCAAGTTGAATTATATTTAAATAAAGATCAAATCAGTAGCACCAGCAACCTTTTGTTTTTGTTTATTTTGCCCTTTAAAAAAATGGCATATTCATTCAACTTAGTTTCACAGGCTGCCCAGGTATATTTGCAAACTCATTTGAACATTTTTTATTTATTTTTATTTCTTTCTTTCTTTTTTTAAATCACTCTGAGAGAACAGTTTACTAGTGGACAAAGATCAAAGTTGAAACGAGCTAGCAATAGTTCTTCTAGGTGCTGAGCTCACAAAAGCTGCAGAGCAGAACAAAGTACTGTCACCAGCTGCAGTCCAAGACAGTGGAGTTGAAGCTCATCAGCAAGGCTAGAGACACACTGGAGGGGCAGCTGATCATATTGCTGAGTCAAAAAGTACTTGGCAATAGGGATATTGCTGCCATCTGATTAACTAGTCGTTTAAATGAGAGAGGAAAAAAAAAATCATAAAAGGCAGAAAAATGTTCGGAAAACATTCAAAACACAGCACAATCTAATGGACAGGGTTAAACATTGGCCATACAAATATTGCACACATATTTAAGATTAACATACTTCAATAAGCATATCATGTTGTAAACGTCTCTGAAATGTCTGACACTTTAAGCCTTAGATACCACCGTTTGTGCACAATGTCGGATAAGTTTGTGTGTGAAGCTAGTGAAGCTAAAATTAGCACTGCTAGCCATCAGCCTTCCTTTGCAGGTTAACATCCAGATGCCTGTGCAGAAAGTGGTTATGCATTGCTTCAGTCAAGCCAGTTGACTGACATAGCTGACATAACAACTGCTCATTTTCTGCATCAAAGTACTGCCGCGCTGGTTCACATGGCTCTCATTTACTTCCTAAATCTTAGAAGCAGTAGGTAACTGCTGTTGTATATCAATACAATAAGAATACTTAGTTTAGCTGACAAGTATATCAGGTGCCAACTAGTAAGGGCATCAGCGTTTAAATGTCTAGTTGACTAGTCCTGCCCATCACTGTTTGGCAAATAAAATATTTGCAGAAGAAAAACTGTTATTTAATTTATTTAAGAAACTTGCTCTTGTACACATAAGCTGTATTGCTCTGTCTTGGGGGTGTAGGTCTGTGCTTTCCACTCTCTAGATAATATTGTGTGTTTTGAATCTAGCATGCCTGTCCAATGTGATGGCGTCCCGGCCCACACACGTCTACCACATACCACTCACTGGGAGGAAATGTGAGCTATCCATGGGTCATGTTAACAACAGCACATTTAGGCCGCAGGGGTATCATGTCCTCTTTATCTTTCTTGTTCCAGTTTGGTATTCAGCCTGCCCTTTCTGTATGGAATCCTTTGAGATCCGATACTTTGGAAAACTGGCATTAAGGCAAAGTAGTGCGTTAACAAGTAAGCATTGGTACAGTTATACTTGCATATTGAGTTCACTCTGAACAGCAGCCAGTGGTCTGACCAGCAGAGTTCAGTTGCATAAATACCGCATCAGCTGTCAACACCACTGGAACATTTTCACCACGTGTGAAACTCATTGTGAATTTTTTGACTCTGCCTGACTGTGAGATCTCCCCATGTCTCACCATTTCATGGGGTATTGCCTGTTTAGTTACATAATATCACTCAATACCATAGATTCTCTCACCCTGACTGCTCTCATTCTGTTCTCATTCTCTGTAGCAGCAGACTGAGAAAGCACAAATGTGTTTGTGTATTTTAAGGTTGTAAAACCATTGCTTTCATGGTTGATTAATTGATTGTTGCAACTGTTTTGTCTACAAAATGTGAGACACTGTTGAAAAATATGAATCACATCTCCAAGAATTCAAAGTTTCTAGTGCATTAGTCAACAAAAATTAGAAAGTCTTAATTTTTGGATTACTGGAATTGGCATATGGTGGCAGTATTTGCATACAAATAACTTTCACAATTACTCAGTTGACAGTATGGTTACCAAATAGTTTTCTGGTGATTAATAAATCAATGGAACATCTAATTGATTGTAAGTACTGTATATTGTTTTTTTTATACACATGGAGAGTATATAGATCCGCTTTATTCTGGTAGAAATGAGAGAGTAGGAATAAGTCCATGAAAAGTATTGAATTAAAAGAGGACCTATTCTGCTCACTTGGACTCTACTAGAGTAGCTTTGCATGATTTTAAAGTTCAAAATAATCCTTATTTATCTGATACTTGGCCTCGGTGCAGCCCATCCGTTCATTCACTGTCTGAAACAAGCTAGTTTATTTCCTCTACATTTACGTCATCTTTCTTCTGATTGTCTGCCCCTCACAAACAGAAGGTTTGGCCTGCAGGTGTGTTGCGCTTTTGTTCTCACAGCCAGAGCTGTTTTGGGGATATCCACTTTCATTCACATCATACAGAGCCAAGAGTAGAAAAACTGTCATCATTTAGAGCACTCTGAAGCCTGAGCTTTTGGCTCACAGGGCTTGTACATACACTGACCTCTTTATTTGAAACTTTGCTCAAAAGCATAATAGACACCCTTTAATTTACACACACACACACACACACACACACACACACACACACACACACACGCACACACACACGCACACACACACACACACACTCACACACACACACACACACACACACACACACACACACACACACACACACACCATTTACAGGAACCTCACTGTCAACACTTGTCGTGGACAGCATCTATATTTGTGTAATTCCAGAACCTTTGGAGTGTCTAGTTGTTGAGTTGCTGTAAATCAGACCAGCAACTGTATCGTCCTGCTACAGTTACAGAGAGAATCCAGTGTCTGCAGTGTGAAACAGTACATCACTGTACAGTGGGTTGCTACATTTCTGGACGGCTGCCAAATGCTGTTTATAGCTTAGCTGGGGTCAAGTTTGACAGCTCTAATAACCCTGACCGCACTCACCGTCTAATCCATAAAAGGCTTTGCAATCAAAGCTGACAATGACTGGGTTGCGTCTCTGTGGCAAATACATTTGGTGTATCATGTCTGTCTGATCAGTAGAGGCTGTGTTGTTGTGCCAGTTTGTCTTTAGACCTCCCCAGTCAGGCTTTGAATTGGCTATGGATGCCAAAAACAAAAATCAACCCAAGCACGTGTAATATTACACAAACAAGTCACACCATCTTAAAGAACATTTGCAATTGTCATCCCTGCTTGTCTCTTATCTGTAACGTGTTTCCATGGAGAATGAAATAAAGCTTTGTAGGCTATATCAGCAGTGAAGCAATGTATTTCCTCCTTTTGTGTGATTCCAGATGCCCCCTCCACGGAGCAGCAGGAACTGTTCAACCAGAAACTCCAGCAGTGCTGCATGCTCTTTGACTTCCTGGACTCGGTCACCGACCTGAAGAGCAAGGAGATCAAGAGGGCCACACTTAATGAGCTGGTGGACTACGTTTCCACAAACAGGGGTGTGCTGGTGGAGTCTGCGTACCCAGAGATCGCGAACATGGTGAGGGTGCACATATTCACATATTCGTGCTTAAATTTCTTTTTAGATTTTGAAAATAAACTCATGCAATGCCCAAAACAACAGCAGCAATTAATCCCCACCTGTTAATTATTTAACAGCAAAGATGGCTCCTCTGTGTAACATCCTGTGCACTTGAGCAGGATTAAAAAATGGAGGCTGATCTTGTGTCTAGACAGGCATGCCAGCAACGCACGAGGTGCATGTTTCTATCCTCATGCAAAACCCTTTTCCATTTTAAGCACAAAGGCCACATTGTAAACACAGCACAAATTTATTGGATTTAATTAAAGTCTTCTTTCTGCCTGCTTTTCTTTCCTCCTCTCTCATGCTCTATCACCTTCCTCTGAATACAAGTTGAGCAGTGTTTGTTAAAGTAGAACACACATGGGCAAAATACCGCTTGAGGGCTAGAACCAGCCTGCAGGCCACCTCAGTCAGGCCCTTGACTTCCTAAAAGGAAACATTCAAACCCCCCCCCCCCAGCACTTTGTACTGTGTGTGCAAACAAACCTTTTTTTTTGTGATGAACTACAGAAAAGGTTATTATTCAAACATTAAATATCTAATAGTTAATGTTTACATAATTACACACTCATGCCGTTCTCTAGATTAGAATATTTATTTGTTGGGTAGGTGCTGGTTTTTAATTTCGGGATTCAAATATATATATATTTTTTTAATGTAGAAATGTTTCTCATTTTAGGCTTTAATTTTGGCATGAATGTACATCAGGTGACTGCTGTCGAAAGAGCAATCTTTAAAAAACTGACATTCATGTGAAGATGAGACAGTAATGCTTAAAATGCCATATCATACTAAGTATAATCATGTTAATAAAGAATTACATCCATAAGTCTGTATGTATGTTTGCATGTACGTATCAGAGAAGTTGTCAGAGTGCAGCACAAGCTTGGTGGACAGTCGAGTCCAGTGATAAATTAACATACTGACTGTTGCACAACATTAAGTTGAGCATACTATGTATTAACATGGTATAGATCTGTGTTTGCAGCCTAGATTCCTCCCACAGTACAGTAGTGAGTCATGTGCAGCATTTAGAAACACAACGGTCACTGCTGCAGTGATTCACTCCACACTGCAGATTATCATGATGGATACCAGTGAGCACATCCACAGATGAGTCAAGGAGTCTTCAGATTACTAATGGACTGTGGGCAGCAATTCATGTCATGCCTTATAACCACTGATTTAGGATTTGATTTATCTGAGATTTTTAACAGCATAATTACCCAATTAAAGCACCTGAAAATGTGCTTGAGATCCCCATGGGATGTATTTGAAGGGTTGAGGTTGGGGTAAATCTATTCTGGCACCACAGTACTACAAACTACATTTGAGCTTTTTTTTCCACGTGTTTATCATTTGGCAAGTCAATGTAAACATTGTTGATCATCTTATATTTGGTTTTACTGTTCAAACTGGTGTAGCAACTGTGTTTGATGTACAGTTTGAGCAACATACTGTCCTGTGCAAAAGTCTTGAGCCACCCCTCATTTCTTTGTATTTACTTCCAATGAGCCAGAATATAATTTTTTAAAAATGATTTTGAGCGATAATGTGTATATGTTATGTATACGTATGTATGTATACACTAGGGTTGTGCCAATGGACGATGGTGTCAGGCGATTTTTATCTAATGTCCCCACTGAGGCACTAAATTAATATTAATTAATTCTGATATTAATAATAAATTTAATCTGCAAAGCCATAGTTTCATGTCACTTCATGTCACACCTCACCTTGTGTTTTATGGAGGGTAGATAGTGCTACCATGATGGTAGGCTCCTCTGCCGCCCCGCAGTGACATCATTGGCAATGCCACAGGGAGGCAATAGGACGATTGGACTATGAAGCACATCGCCCGACCCTAATGTAAACCTCTGTAATCTACCTACCAATTTTTGTTTCTGAGCCTGCAGGGAGGGCACAGAGTGGAAGACATAAACACACATGCATGTAGACACACATGCTATATAGTAGTGCACAATTCATGTCAGCCGTGTAGTGGTAAATGAAAGCTTGTTAGATGGTTATTTTGTGGTCTGTCTCAACATGGCACGAGAAGTTGCTTCATATTAATCCAAAGTAATTAAAAACAAAACTGATCAATTATAATCTCACTCATACAATCATCATAATAAATCACAGTAAACAAAAACAAGTAATATGTGTTGTGGTTAATTTAAAATGTATGTACATGAGTTATTTATTTGTCTGTTCAGTAAAATATGCTTTCATCTGATGCATTTGAAATATGTTTTTATACTTTTTCAATCATGATGCCTAAAAAGTGAATGAAAAGTTTGGGAGCAATTTAAAAAACAAAAATTCTAATCAGAATGTAGTGATGACTGTTTTATAGTGTTAAATATTGTTGCTGATGCAGTTTAATCATGTTTTGGTTAGTAGGAACATGGTTAGTAAGGCGCCTCTCACCCAGTGACAGCTGGGATATGGCCCTGCACCCTGAATTGGACAAGTGGTTACAAAAATGGATGAGTAGTAAGAGATTTCTTTCAAGGTTCTTTAAAAAAAAAATATATATATATATATAAAAATAGTGGTTTGGTCTAATCTTCAGTGACTTTGGTTTCCCCACCAGCAGGTTATTGGGTTTGTTACCTTGAGCAGTGTAAATGCACGACTCCTGGCACTGTCAGTTCTCCATAATCTCATTTGTCATTGCTGCTTATAATAGAGGAACACGGGTCGAGCTTAAGAGTAAGCCCAGTTCAGAGCCAGTTGTCTGTACAGACAGGCTTCTGAAAGAGGTTAGACAAATAGCAGCTGTGCTTTCAGGGAGCTGGTTTGATAATAGCTCGTCTGGATACTCGATGCTTGGCATCAAATGATAATGAAGAGGTGAGTGTGTAAAGCGATGGCTGCTATTCTGCTGCAGAGGGGACCGCTTTGATCACTCGGGATGTTAGCAGTACAAACAGCAAGGTTTCCCATCTGTGTCAAAGGTGTTTTTTTTGCCTCTTTTGACAACTCCATAATTAGTGTTACTTCACTTTTGTCAGTTTTGATTTAAATTCTCATATGGGAAGACTGCAGGTTTAGCTGAAAATTAGATATAATTCCCCTTTTATTCCCTGTAATTCCCACATTTTTCATCCACTGCACTCAGTCCTTGCACTTTCCCACATCTTCCTCCCTCCCCCTCTCTCTCTCTCATCCTGTGTGTTGCTAGGTGTTGGTTGCTACTGCTCTCACCCTCAGACTGACCCAGCTTCTCATCATCAGCGAGCCTACATTGGTTTCAGATGCAGTGCCGTCACTTCAGAACAGCTCATTTTGAATCCTCCTACGTCACTTTCACACGCTTCCTTTTCCCCTGCGTGAAAATTTCTCACTCGCCTCCTATGTTTGTCATCCTCCTACAGTATTTTGTCTTGTTTTGTTCAACTGTAGTTATTTTTTCAATATTGTGTGGCGACTTGGGGAATTAAAGAAGCACGCCTGATGCTTGCGTGGTGAAATATGTTATATAGACGGTGTGAATCAGCGAGTGTAGGAGAAAGGATAGCCAAACAAATACCCTCAATGAAGCTAGTGGTCTTCTGAGATGTTAAATACCTTACTACCAAGATTTAATGTAGTTCTGGTTATGCCCTGTTTCTTGGTCTTGAATGTTTTAGGCATTTGGCAATCCTCTGATTTCAGCTCAGCCAGTGATCTGCCTGGAAAAGTAAAAGTTAGAGAGGTAATTTATCTACCTTATCAGCTTCTGCATAGTCTGCAGATCAGGGTTTCTGCCAGAGGACAGAGGAGGAAGACAGAGGAACAAGGGTGATAATTTTCCTCTTGCAGCAGGAGGAGATTGTAACATGAATATAGTTATCAGTGAGAGAGCGTAGACATATGTGGACAGATTTCAGCTGAACAGGTTAATTCATAACATTTCCTGGGTTCCTTAGTCCCCTTTTTTATTTTTTTTATTTATTTTTTTTTTAAGCTTCTTTATAGTATTTTCTAGCTTTTTGTGTGTCAAGAACAGTTAACATGGATTCATTAGCTAAGTTAATGGTTTTAGCTTATGTCTAAAATAGACTAATAAATAATAGGCCTGGCAGAGGGTCAACTTAGATGCGATGAATTACACTGGCAGAGACTACAAAGTTCCCTGAGAGCAAGTAATGGATCCTCACATCAGGTCAGACTTGAAGCTATAAATGTTTGTATACTGTATCTAGAAGAAGGTAAAGGTATAAGCTTATGTGATATTTCACAATAGATGGGCTTCCCCACAGTCTGCCCAAAGTTAAAACATTAGTAATGTGTTGTTTAAAAATGAATATGAACTTGTATTTTTTGCATTATTTGAGGTCTGAAAACACTGGACCTTTTTTTTGTATTTTGACCATTTTTTTCATTTTCTGCTAATAAATGCTCTAAATGAAAATATTTTTATTTGGAATTTGGGAGTTATGTTGTCAGTAGTTTATAGAACAAAACAAAAATGTTCATTTTACTCAAACATATACCTATAAATGGCAAAATCAGAAAAACTGATAATTTTGGAGTGGTCTCTTAATTTTTTCCAGAGCTGTATATATGTATATGTATATTTATATGTATATATGTCTAATGACAGCTCAGATGCTTCAGTAGTGAAGAAAATTATAATCCGTTGACATAAACCAAATTCCTTATAGGCAAGACTTGGCAGTCATCAGTTTTTTGAGCAGTTGTGTATTCATCTTTGTATGTGTGCATAAGTTCAACAACACAGAGGAAATGCTAAAACTTGCTGGGTCCAGCAGTTTGAATGTGAATATTTTTGGGGTTTCCTGTGCAAATCAACTCAAAATAAGTTGTTGCACGTTACCTCTTGGAACAGGTGATGGAAGTTTTTCACCATTTTCTGATATTCTGGAGACCACATTATGAATCAATAAATAGAAAAAAAGCACTGTTTTCTGTTCGGTTTAAAACAAAACTGCACCGGCCGCTTTGTTGGGTCTGACAGAGGTTATAGGTGAGTGTTGAATGCTTATATTTCTTAGTGCTCCTTAAAGCAAACTGCCTGAATCTCCAACTGGGGAAGTACAAAAATTGCAGGCCACCTCTCCTTTGTCACTTTGTTTTTCATCAGCACAGAAACCGCTGCACAACAGTGTCAGACTTCTGTAATGTAACAGGAAGGACACAAGCAGGCAAATTACAGCACAGTACAGGAACAGTGGTAAGCTGAAGGGCTCATTCATCCTTGAAGGGGATGGGCTACAGCAGCACCAGACCCAGCGTCATACATTCCTTTCAGCTAATAATGAAATTAGACTAAAATAGTAATGAAAATCAAAACTGCACCTGGATGTCACAGCAACCTAAGCTTTGTTACTGAGGTTACCATGCTCAGTGGACACTTCCATCAGCACTGTGTACAAGGTCACAGAGACTTTGCCAAAGCTTCAGCCAAAACAAATCCTGCAGTAAATTAAATCCACATTAATCCAAATTTTAAAAGATGTTCAGTAATTTTTTAATCAGTTTCTTTATAGTAAAATAGGTAAACATCATTCAAAACATGAAAAAAGTGTTAAATACTAATATTTCTATGCTCCTTCACATAACGGGACACATCTGACCAGTATCGTGGCCACTGTCTTGATTTACGAAATCTCTGCCAAGTAAATGGCAGTGTTTCAACTGTTAGAAGAGGGGTGGAGAATTGCTGGCTCCCCAGAGTTTGGGTTGCTAGTATGAATTCACAAATTTATATGCTTTAAAAAGTAACGCAGTAACTTTTGGCAAAATTTATAATATTTAAAGCTGCTGTTCCACGGACCATACAAACTGTGCATTATGGCTACTCCACAATAGCACAGTGTCTCAAAGACACTGTGCTGTTGTGACAGCAAGCATTATCTATTCATGGTTTTGGAGTCTGTCTATAAAATTTGAGGCCGTAAACAGGACGTGTGCATTGTGATGTTATTTAGAAATTTTGTTGAAGGGGTTCAACACCAGAAACAGCTGTGCTCTAAGACAGCTGTGCAAACCATGGCACACAGATTGATGGTTGTGTGAAATGAAAAGTGAAATTAAGTTTTAAAAAAACCCAGAGAAATGCATCTTTTCTACAGATTATCAACACTTTCTTCTCATCTGTGCTTTTCTTGGGATTATACTAGGTTTGGATGATCAGCTGAGTATTGATATTAGTCACATCCGCTGGCGCAAGCTGCCAGTTGTGCACCTCTCGATTTTATGTAACCTCACGCTGTGCTGTTGGTGCACACAGGTGTATGATCGTGTCGCTTTTTACTGCCATTTTAATGATATATTGGTACAGAAGCTCAGAGGTTCACAGATTATACAGAGGGAGATGTTTGAACAGATAAGACCTTGTAGAAAAAACTTTGGAAAAAAAACAAAAAAAAAAACTTGTCAATTTCTTTGTTTCCAGTTTTGACTTCTTCTCCTCCTATACTAGCGTTGATGTGGAGGTTTTGTCTCAGTGGCGACATCTATTCAGGAGAATACTGCAGTAGGTACCCGCGCTGTAACGGTGAGCATAAATGACGTCACCGGCGTCGTGTGAAGCGACCAATGCGGCAGGTATAATGGGGCCCTAATAGAGTGAGGCCTATAGGTCATAATCTCACATCTATCTAGAATTAGGTTAGTTGACAGCATTGTGTAACAAACCTTAATTATTTGTTTTAATAGGACATCAGTAATGTTCCAGTCTGCTATCTGAGTGTAATAACTATATTTAGATGGAAAGTTTTCAGTGGATTACTGAGCATATCAGAATTTGGCTTGTGTCTGCTTTAAAATGCCTTTGCTGTCTTCTTCTCCCTTTAGTGTCAGCTGGATTTTCCAGCTGCCAATAGTTAATTTGATGTTGTCTTTATCACTTCAGCTTGACAGTGTGCATCCAATCACATAATGCTGGCTTTTCCAGCACCCTGCTGCTCTGTGTGTCACTCCCAAATTTACTCTTGCTAAAAATAACAAGGTGACAGTGACCTGTCTGCCGGTGATTGTCTTTGCTGCAAAATTTGAATAAGGGGTTGCAACTCATGCAGAAATGGCAGTGGTTTTTAACAGGTGCCTTCCTGGGTTGGTAGCAAAAGTGTGAGTATGAAAACGAAGTAGTCATGATAAAAGATTTATTTATTTTTTAAATTCATTTTTGCTACAAAACTCGTTTATTCGTGTTATAAATGAGCGCTCCCCTTTTCTTTTCAGCGAAGCACTTTTGCTCAAAAGTTCCAACTCACTTGTGCAGTCCAGCTAGAGCTAAGATGACTAAAGCTTAATTTATACTTCTGCGTTGAATTTATGTAAAGTCCATGACTTAGTCTATGCAAGGGGTCAACACTGCCGACAGCATTTATACTTGTGCGTGTTGCGCCTGTGTTGCTCTGCAAAACCGTAGTTGGTGGTGGAGTTTCTCTTCAAACTGATACATTCACTTTCAGTCAAGTTGAAAAATGGCAGCAGAAGAAGAATGTATAGGAGAAAATGACGCTGCCGAATGAGCCAGTCGGTGATTGCACTGACACGACTTGTAGTTGCACTTCTAGGAAGGTGCACGTCAGGTTATAACGTGAGTTTAGATTTTCACACGTTTGCATTTATGATGTACCTATGGTGCAGTTTTAACACAGAAGCACTTCAAATAACAAAGGTCAACAACGCCAGCCTAGAGGAAGTAAAACTCAGGAGGTTTCCAAAGGTGATCCTATGGAAGGATTATTAAATATTGCTCGTCGGCTTTGCAAGAGAGGCTTTATAGTCAAAATCATCTGTTAATCTGGTTCTAAAGTTCTCTACCGGGCGAATTTAAGGCATAAGTTTGACTGCATGATGTTTAAATTAATAATCACATTACCAACATAACCAAAATAATTGTGATTAGGATTTTTTGCTATAGTGCAGTAGCCTTTGTCTCTCCAGAGTTTTAGCTTCTTATCTCTAAGATCAGGCCATACAGCTGAAAAAGTGGACTACAGAGTTTATTTTGGTCCTTTGCCTCAGGCATCAGTTGTTTGACATTTATACAAATTATCTGTAACCAAATTCATTGAGAGGTTTGTCACGCTATAGGGGCACTGTACTCATTTACACTACAGTGCAGTGTGTGATTAAATAAAAAACAAACCAAAAAAACAAGGCAGGGTGTGGGGTTAGCAATACTGAAGCCAATTATAGTAACAGACTTTGAATAATGCTACAGGTACCTCGGTACCAGGAAACTAAATGCTGGTTGGTTTGTGGAAAAATGTTAAAAAAAAAACCAAAAAAAAAACAAAACCTTATAGGCTTTATAGATATGCAAAAGTTGTAATTACTTGTCATAGAAATAGGAACATTAGAGTTGCAGCTTCTCTTCATTTAGTCTTGTTCTTCAGCACAGAACAAGACTAAATGACTAAATGAAGCACAATTACTGAGGGCTGCCATAGGCCCACAAGCCATACTTTGAGAACCCTAGAAGTAAAGGATATCTGTGAATAACTTCCTCTTCTTTAACTTCCATGCTCTCCTGAGATGTTAACCCCTTGTTTTTTTGTTTTTGCTTTGCTTTTAAGTTAATGAGCCTTTCCCTTTCCCATGCAGATCAGCACCAATATTTTCCGGGTTCTTCCGCCAAGTGAAAATCCAGATTTTGACCCAGAAGAGGATGAGCCCACTCTCGAGGCTGCATGGCCTCACATACAAGTAAGGATCTGGTACTTAAGTCTGTCTTTTATGAACCCCTAAGATTTTATAATTCTGTGTTATAGCAATTGTAAAGCACATATTCCTATTTAGAGATTTATTTGCCTTTATCTTTCAGCTGGTCTATGAGTTTCTGCTGCGCTTCTTAGAGAATCCAGACTTCCAGCCCAGCATTGCAAAGAGATATATTGATCAGAAATTTGTTCTGCAGGTAGGTGTCTTTTTGGTAACCTTTGGCATGTCTCAGCTATTTCACAATCGTGTGGAAATCACTGGAAAAAAAGCCATTGTTTGAATGAAATTTATTTAACTCCCATACTCTGTGTTTTTGTTTAGTAGGTAGGTTGGTAGGTATGAACATCCCATGAGAATGAAGGCGTTTTGATTATTATTTAAAAGAGAGTGCCTTAGGACGGCAACCTCCTTGCAACTAGGAAAAATCAACGGTTGCCTGGCATTTTTTAATTTTTAAAATTTTTTTGCTGTTGGAGACAGATTGCAAATAGTTGCGGCGACCAGCTGGTCACCCAGAGGCTGAGCGTGCAACACCCGCAACCTCTGGCTGACCACTTTCGATCAAGGCGATTGCACTGGTTGCCTGGTGGGAGGCAACCTGTCTCTAAACAATGGCAGTCTGACTGCAATCACTCTCAGACAGATTGGTGAACGTTTGCAAATAATCACCATCTAATTTATAAACACAGACAGATTTCCAACACGTTGCAATCTCGTCTGAGTCAGTCTGCGCTGATGAGCACAGCTCGTCTGCAACGTGTCTCTTTGCAATAGGGGACTCGACTCAACTCAGCTGGTTGTATTCTGGTTATATTGCTATAAGGTTGCTGAGCACCTATGTCATTTTGTAGATAAAATTGCAACTACATCACTGTCTGAGGAGGAATTTCTGTTTCAAATTGATGAGGTTCTGGCTGGATTCTGAATCTAACTAGTTAATGTGAATTTCGGTTTAATGTAAATTTCTGTGTATGTAGACAGCAACAGATTTGTGATTTTCACCATTTTACCACAGTTAATTGCCGTATTATCACAAACGGATTGCATGTAATTGCCAACTTGAACCCATTCAGTCGTAGACTGATAGCAGACTGACTCCTTCTTATTGCTGTTTTATCACCGTCTTAATGCACCAAAGTTGTTTTGAAGACGGCAGCTGACTGCAAGTGGTCGTAGACCTGGTCCCCATCTTTGAAGCAAGCATTTCAAAGGCAACAAGACAAGTCCATTGCACATGGTTGCAATAATTTTGGACATGCCGGTGTGACTGTAGCATTAGAAGTTCCTTTCCCTTCCAAAGAGCACCTCAGACAAAAACACAGGAAGCACTCATACTCAGTTTTATTTCTTTTTCAAGTTTCACAATGATGATAGTGTAAATAAGCAGTTTCAGAATGAACCTACTATGATGAGGTTGTAGGGATTTCACAGCACAAGAAATTAGGTGTTTGGTTCTGTTGGCCTAAACATAACTTGAAGCTTTGTGAACGTTGTGTGTGGAGCATTGCTACAACAGACGCCGCTTTAGCAGTTCACGAAGAAACATTTTGACGTCATGTTGTTAAAATAAAGTTCACTTACACTCTCACCTTGACTTCTGGATACAGATCCTGTTGTTTATTCGAGTTGAGGTGTTTCATTAGTTTGTTTGAAATGCTCGGTGACACAATTTCCAAACAGGCTTTTGGCATTTGATTTGAACGCAGACTATCTACATATACAACTGTTGGTGTGTGCTGTTTTGCCCCCATCTCACAAAGTCCATCAGACCCGTTTCTGCACCTGCACTGCTGCCATGTTGTTGTTATTGTCCATTACATGCTACATAAACACAAGTGCCATTGTGTTTTTTAACATCAACTTGTTACTTGATAAATGTATTTTTTTGGTCATTTCAGTAATTAATGTCATAATTAAAAATTAGTTTCCTCTGATGGAAACTCGGTCTTAGAGGTAGGGTGTCAGCATAGAGCTGCTGTTCCTTTGCATCAAAAGGAGTCAGCTTAGGCGGCTTGGGCACCTGACCCGGGTGCCTCCTGGACACCTCTTTGATGTGGTGTTTCCAGTATGTTCAACCAGAGAGGAGACCCCAGGGTAGACCCAGGATATGGAGGAGAGTATTTCTCTGGGTTGGCTTGAGAACACCTCCCTACATAAGAGGTGGAGGCTGTGGGTGTGGAGATGGAGTTCTGGAGTTCTCGGGGGAGTTAAGTGTAAAGTCTTCAAATGTTTTTCTGAACGATAATCGCAAACCTAAATACATCACCAACAGAAAATATTCACATTTGAGAGGCTGCACACTTTTTTTCATTTGAATAATTACACCAGCTGTTGATCAGGTAATCGCTGCAAGTGTTTACAGATTGTGCTAGCTGTTACAGGTGGTGGGTCATCTGATTGGAGTTTGCGACATAGCACAAGTAATGAAAAAACATTTTGATGTGTGTGCTCTGTAGGATGAATCAGACCATTGATATGTTGCAACTCATCTCCATGTGTCCTGGATCTGTACCCACCTACTGCAGGAATGTTTCACTTTTTGTGAAGCAGCAACTAACAGGAACCACAAGGTCTGGAATGCTGGCTGGGCCACATCTGAGGTGCCTGCTCCGACTTTCCATGATGCAAGTGTGTCGTTTGGGAGCTTTAAATAGCTGCCAGTTGTTTACTCTTCAGGAAAAGCAGACTGTGGTTGAAGCAAAGAGTGTGAGGTGGAGGTATGGGTGGCAGTAAAGGCATGGAAGAAGGCCCATGGTTTTGTTAACAGCACTTAACATAATACACACACAGTACAGGAATAGGTATTCAAAGAGGCCTCTGAGATGTTCATAAAACACAGAAAGGGACAGGAGAGGCATTCCCAGAGGAGGTAGAGCTTCAGTGGTTTGCTCATGAACATTTTCACACTGGAGGGAAACGCATGATCAAAAATATGAGGTTCCAGGGCCAGAGGAAGTAGTTCTGTTTAGGTGTATCTTGATTTGAAAAAAGTTTTTTCTTCTTCGTTTTTTTTTTTTTTCTAGACTTTAACCCAGGGGCCTTTGCACCTCAAATACATACCTACCTAAAACAGAACCTCCAGTGACTTTGCTCTCTATTGATATTTCATGTTTCTATTATTGCATCACTGCACATGGGTGTGGAGTACAACGAGAATGAAACGCAGAAGTTTAGAGTGGCCAAAAAAAACAAAAACAAAAAAGAAATGCATGTGATGCTAACTGTTAACTTGTGGTTGGGAAATTTGGTCAGCACGGCTCCTTATGACCAGATCTCGCCTGGTTTCCTGCCCTCCAGTTAATGGAATTATTATTGTGTTTATTAAATAAATGGCTATAAAAAAGGGCTGCTCTGGTGTCACTGGATCCATCTGGTGTTCAGCACTGCTGCAGAAAACAGCTGGGGATATGGGAAAAGGACCATATGTGGCACTAAGAGCAAAGAATGTGATCAGACACATTGTCAGTTTGTATTTTGGGCTTTTTTTGTCAGGGATATCCTGACAGATTTTGTCAGGATAGACTGGCAGGGAAGAGGGAAAGAAAGCAGGCAAATGATAGCATTCACACTCATATGATTTGGACTTGTGGCTGTCAGTTCACCTTTCTTGTCTCTATGTAGCTCTGTCTGCTTGCAGTCATATAGCACGGGGCACACATGTATACAAGCCAGTCCCCCTTTTCACTTCTCAGTGTGTACATCCCCGCCTCCTCTCCTCACATCTTAGTCCCTCTCGCTATAGGTGTGACTGGAGAAGGCGAAAAAGAGATACGAGGAGGGTGGAGTCAAGGCGACAGCTATTTTAACAAAATGAGACATCCTTGCTTCGAAGCCTCATTTTAAAGTGATTTTCAGTTGTTTTTTTAAAATCACATCATGGCGCAGTGTGACTAGATATCATGCTCCTTTTTTTTTTTTTTTTTAAATTCTCGTCCCACCATGGGTTACAGGAAGGAGGCACCAATTAGAGAGAAAAACCTCAAGTAATGAGCATGGTGCAATAATATGATACCCCTGTTAGCAGCTACTTGTGGCTGTGCTGACAACCAGTAAC
>VUQI01061190.1:4747-23533 GCA_015106735.1 Paratilapia polleni
TAGCTCAAGAACAGTGTGTAGAGAGCTTCATGGAATGGGTTTCCATGGCCGAGCAGCTGCATCCAAGCCTTACATCACCAAGCGCCATGCAAAGCGTCTGATGCAGGGGTGTAAAACACGCGGCCACTGGACTCTAGAGCAGTGGAGACATGTTCTCTGGAGTGACGAATCACGCTTCTTCGTCTGGCAATCCGATGGACGGGTGTGGGTTTGGTGGTTGCCAGGACAACGGTACTTGCCTGACTGCATTGTGCCAAGTGTAAAGTTTGGTGGAGGGGGGATTATGGTGTGGGGTTGTTTTTCAGGAGTTGGGCTCGACCCCTTAGTTCCAGTGAAAGGAACTCTTAATGCTTCAGCATACCAAGACATTTGGGACAATTTCAATTCAATTCAATTTTATTTATATAGCGCCAAATCATAACAACAGTCGCCTCAAGGTGCTTTATATTTTAGCGTAAAGACCCTACAATATTAGACAGAAAACCCTAACAGTCAGACGACCCCCTATGAGCAAGCACTTGGCAACAGTGGGAAGGAAAAACTCACTTTTAACAGGAATAAACCTCCGGCAGAACCAGGATCAGGAAGGGGCAGCCATCTGCCTCTCCCAACTTTGTGGGAACAGTTTGGGGATGGCCCCTTCCTGTTCCAACATGACTGCGCACCTGTGCACAAAGCAAGGTCCATAAAGACATGGATGAGCGAGTTTGGTGTGGAAGAACTTGACTGGCCTGCACAGAGTCCTAACCTCAACCTGATAGAACACCTTTGGGATGAATTAGAGCGGAGACTGCGAGCCAGGCCTTCTCATCCAACCTCACAAATGCACTTCTGGAAGAATGGTCAAAAATTTCCATAAACACTCTCCTAAACCTTGAGGAAAGCCTTCCCAGAGTGTTATAGGTGCAAACGGTGGGCCGACATCATATTAAAACCTATGGATTAAGAATGGGATGTCACTCAAGTTCATATGCATGCGAAGGCAGACGAGGGAATACTTTTGGCAATATAGTGTATGTCTCCATACTCTACCAAGTCCTTCACTTATTATCATATACAATCTATTTATATTTTTATAGGTTTAGATTATTTTAGATTCCATCTAAAATAATGTTTGTGATTACGGGCATCTTGGTGGTTAGCACTGTTAGTGGGATTAGGTTAATTGGTGATTCTAAATTGGCCGTAGGTGTGAATGTGAGTGTGAATGGTTGTCTGTCTCTCTGTGTTAGACCTGCGACAGACTGGCGACCTGTCCAGGGTGTGCCCCGCCTCTTGCCCTGTGGTAGCTAGGATAGACTCCAGCCCCCACCTGTAACCCTGAATAAGATAAGCGGAAGAAAATGGATGGATGGATGGATAGTAAATTAAGTTAATTTTACACCTACAGTTAGGCCATAAGTTATTGGACAATTTTTGTAATTTTGCCTCTGTACACCACAATAATGGATTTTAAATCAAACAGTCAGTATGTGATACAAATGCAGACTTTCTGTTTTAATTCAATGGGTTTAACAAATTGAAGCATTAACTGCTTAGGAATTCTAGCCATTATTATATGTAGCACCCCATTTTCATAGGCTCAAATGTATTTGGACAAACAATCATTTTCTGCCACTTATCTGGGTCTGGGTTGCGTGGGCTGCAGTCTAAGCAGAGATGCCCAGACCTCCCTCTCTCCGGCCACCTCTTCCAGCTTTTCTGGTAGAACCCCAATGTGTTCCCAAGCCAGCTGAGAGAGGTAATCTCTCCAACGTGTCCTGGGTCTAACCTGGGGCCTCCTCCCAGTTGGACATGTCCAAAACACCTCACCTAGGAGGCAGATACCTGAACCACCTTCAGTGTGGAGGAGTAGCGACTCTACTCTGAGCCCCTCCTGAATGACCGAGTTCCTCACCCTAACTCAAAGGGAGAGGATTGTTTTTAATAATTGGATGAACATTTTTTGCAGTGAATGTCTGACTGAAGTCCAAAACCCATAGACATGACCAAATGCTGTGTTTCCTCCCTTGAGATGCAACCTAAGATATTCTTCAGTGGCAGTTACCTGATCTGAACCCAACAGAGCATACTTTTCAGGTACTGAAGACAAAACTGAATGTAGAAAGATCCAGAAACAAGCAGCAACTGAAAGCGGCTGCAGTAAAGGCTTGGCAGAGCATCTACTTTTGAGCCTCTGAAAATGGGGGACTATTTATAAAAATGGCAGCATTTCCTAAACAGTTACTGCAAAACTTTTGTTAAACCCCTTGAATTAAAGCTGAAAGTCTGCACTTCGTCCACATCTTGATTGTTTCATTTAAAATCCACTTTGGTGGTGTACAGAGGCAAAATTGCCAAAAGATATATAATTTTCCAAAAACCTATGGACCTAACTGTATGCACATTGTTTAGATAGCTGAGTTTATGTCTATTTATGATCGCTTCCTATGATAATATTTCACCTTTCTTCATTATTTAACAATTTGAAAATCAGAAAAGGTCTATATAGAGACAAATTAATATTATACATTAGATAATAACATGTAGATATGTTGGTTGTGGCTGTCTATGGACATCTGTCTATGAATGTCTCCACAACTAAACATATGTAATTATTTATCAATGGAAATGCAAAGGCTATATGCAGTTCACTGGTGCAAGTTCCATGAGTCACAGTACTTTGAACAGCATGGTGAAAGAAAATGAAAAATATTACGTGTAGGATATTTCAGTATGCTTTAAAAATAACTTTGCAGCATTGCAGATTTCCTGTTACTAGGCAGGTCAGGATAAGGTCCAAGGTCAGGATAGAGGTCAAAAGGTCAAATAGAAATAGTATTGTAAGATTTGGGATGGGATTGACATGGTCAGCAACAATACTCAGGTAGGCTGTGGTGTTTAAAAAATGCTTAGTTGGTGCTAAGGGGCCCAAATTGTGCCAAGAAAATGTCCCCCACACATTACACCACCAGCACCACCAACCTGAACTGTTAATACATGGCAGGATGGACCTATGCTTTCATGTTGTTTACACCAAATTCTGACCCTATCATCTGCACCCCACCATCGGCAGCAGAAATTGAGACTCATCAGAGCAGGCAACATTTTTCCAATTTTCTATTGTCCAATCTTGGTGAGTCTGTGTGAATTGTAGCCTCAGTTTCCTGTTCTTAGTTGACAGGAGTGGCAGATGTGGTCTTCTGCTGCTATTATTTGAGTCACTTGTGCCTCCCTATCAGCTCGAAGCCATCTGGCCAATCTTCTCTGACCTCTGGCATCAACAAGGCATTTTCGCCCAGAGAACTGCCGCTCACTGGAAATTTGCTGTTTTTCGGCCCATTCTCTGTAAACCCTAGACATGGTTGTGTGGGAGAATCCCAGTAGATCAGCAGTTTCTGAAATACTCAGATGAGCCCATTTGGCACCAACAACCATGCCACATTCAAAGCCACTTAAATCACCTTTCTTCCCCATTCTGATGCTCAGTTTGAACTTCAGCAGGTCGTTTTCATCATGTCTACATGCCTAAATGCATTGAGTTGCTACCATGTGATTGGCTGATTAGATATTTGTGTTAACAAGCAATTGAGCAATTGTACCTAATGACGTGGCCAGTGAGTGTAGATATGTGCTAAGTGTTTTATTTTTACACTTTTTATATGCTCTCTGCTTGTATTTTGGATATTCATCTGCAGTGAATTTTCTATAAATGGCCATATTGTTATTGCCAGTGGTGGCATTGCGCAGTCCTCCAATTCAAAGACTGAAGACTTGATTTAGGCTCACTTTTTAGAGTGAGTCTTCCTTAATTCAAACATTTAATCAAGCTTGATTTGGTGTTTAAGCTTCAGCTTTAAATGTAAAACTTTAAATTGAAGGTATCTAGTTATCAGGGAGCTCCCAAGTGTATAGGGAGTCCACAAAACTGTTTGGTTCAAAAATGTCTTCTGTTCCTCCCTATCTTTTTTCTGTCCTCCATCTTTCCCTCTTCCTCCCGCTCCTCCTCCCCTACCTTTTCCTCCTTCCCTCCTCCTTCTTCTCTTCGTTGTCCTCTTCAGCCGTCCAGCTAAACTTAGAAGTGACAACAGTTGCAGGGTGACAGCAAGGGCTAAATAAGACCAGAACAATAGCTTCCCCCCTCTGCGCCTCGTCTCACCCCCTCATCTTCCCCTTTAATAGACTGCCATTGTTCTCTCCCTCCGCTGTTGCTCTTTCAGGGAGTTTGTTAGCTATGCTAATGAAGGTTGGGCTTGTGTGGGTTTAGCGAGTGGGGATTTGATGCTCTTTAACTGGGCACTTTTAGAAAGGAGAGGCGATCATAAGTGTGGCCGGGCAGCTATTTACCACCAGTCAAATGTCACAGGCGTGTCGATGTGACACAGCAGTGGAAGCACATAAGAGATCTGTTACATTTCCTAAGCACTCCCTTCTAATTGATATCTGTGCACTTAAAAGTGCCATAAAATTCAGCAAAAAAGGAAGTAGAAACAGTTAAAGGGGAGTAGTAGTCCTCTAATGTACATTGTACTGTATTCATCACCAGTCCTTCCAGAAAAAAGAGTCATGTAAGACAAGATGCAGAGACTACAGTTAAGTATAGTGCAGTCAGTCATCCAATCAGTCAGTAAGTCTGTAAATAGCCTGGCCGATGGCTCCTTTGAGCTTTCCTCTAAGAGGAATTCTCTTTCTCCTTGGTGTATTAATAGTGCCTGTGCATTGTTTCCTACAGCAGCACTGCTGCAATCAAAGGAAGTTGCCCTGCCAAGTATACAGATATTTTCCTTTGTCCCTATGTTTAGCAGGCATGTAAGAGTCAGATATGTGTGTGTGACTGTGCCTGGATGAAGGTGCTGTGTGGCTGTAGAAGCAAGTGTATGCGTGCTCGTGGGATTATGTTAGGATGTCTGTTTATTTATGTGTGTTATCATATATGTACGGTGATACATCCTTGAATGGTTTGTGTTTGTCAGTGTGAGTGTGTCTGTAAGTCACTCACTGACAGTCTGACCTTTTATTTGAGAAGTCAGGTGCATTAAATGATTGTTGGTGTGTGGGAATTCTGTTTGGTGGGCCACATTAATACATTTTACATCCTACTATTATGGTCCCCAGGTATGTGCTATAGACAAAAGACCCTGGGTATAGTGTGCATAGTAGTTTTATTTTCACATTTCATCTCTTCCATTCATTGAGGTTTTCTGAATGGTTTGGTTTGTAAATGCTTTTCTTGAAAATGAGATATTGGAGCCAACCTTTCCATAAAGTAATTAGGTTTATTTGAATGGAAACCATTACTACCATTATTATTCCTAATGCTCCCTGTGGCTCTATATTCATTTTAATTGACACTGTCCAATCAAAATATGATTGCCTCATAGTCAGTAGTTCTAGAAAATAGTTAATGCTATGACCTGTGTCTTTGCAGTAAATTCAGAAAGTGTTCAGACATTTCCACTTTCCCCCCAATCATTTTGTTGATTCAAATGTAAATTATTAAAATTGCCAATTTTGCCCCCCAATCTTTTTTGTGGCAAGTATTTAGACCTTTGCCACAGCACTGGCAAACTGTGTCCATTTTGGCAAATCCTGATCTTTCCTTTTAGTTAATTATCAGGAACTTGATTGGAGTCCACCTGTGGTAAATTAAATTGATTAAACATGTACATATGTCCCATAATTCTCATTGCATGTCAGGTAAATAAACCAAGTCCAAGAAACTTACTATTGGATCTCTCAAGAAAATGAAAGCTTAGATCAGGACAAGGGTTATAAAACTATTTCTAAAGCCTTGTGTGTTCATAGGGGAACTGTGGCCTCAATAACTGAGAAATGGAAGTTGCAGCTAACTTGTTGGGCTTCTGGCCAAACTAAATAACTGAGAAATAAGAGCCCTGGTCAAAATCCTATGCAAATACGGGAGAACCTGCTGCAAAGACCACCATCTCAGTAGTACTCCTATCAACACAGGCCTTTATGATAGAGTAGCTAGACAGAAACCTCTCTTGAGTAAAAGGCTTATGACACTGGGAGTTTTCCAAATGACATTTAACAGCTCCGAGAGCATAAGGGAAAGGATTCTTTGGTCTTATTAAACCAAAACTCAACTCTTTGACCAGAACTCGCACCATGTCTGACAAACACCAGCCATGAAATACCCATGCATACACTATCACACCCCTACAGGCATTAAAATACTCTGGTTAATCATCTCGCATTGCACACTCACACACACATTAAATGTAAGACATGTGCGGTTACATCCTAAGTGAAGCAGGTTTGTCGTCCAGTGGCCAAGTGGTGGCGTTGAGGCATCATCAGTCACTTGGAGTCTGTCAGTGACTCACCAAGGGCACAATGGAATTAGTGAGATTCTCTGCAATGTGACAGCTTGCTCTGGCTAAATGGTGTAATAATCTACCCCTCCTCTCACAAACCTCCAGCAGCACACGCACTCATACACACACTCATTCACCCCCCCCATTTGCCCTCCCCATACCAACTGGCACAGATAACATTGTCTTAAGCTATAAAAAAGATTTTTTCTCCTCCCTCCATTGCGGTAATTATTGAATTAATGCAGATGGAGAGAGACATCTGCATGTTAAAGTGTTGGCCTCTCTCTTATGCACAGCAGATGTTCCCCTGTCATTTACTCAAATTATGCTGCTTAGATACAGGAGAGAGAGAGAGAGGATGCAGGAGGGAGGGACAGCGCGACAGAGAAAGTTACTCGACATTGTCTTACAGTCCTCCGAGTGTCAGCTACCAAATTCATGTTGCATCTGTCCTTCAAGTAAAACACCCACTTCTTTCACTCAGGCGGTCCTCATAAAATATTTGCTAATTGTTTTATTATAAAGTCACGGCGCATTAATTTCAACAGAATATTTCACACATGCAATTCATATGAAATGAATTAGAGAAGCACTTAAATATAAACTAAAGTCTACAAAATCTAAAGACAAATATAAATTATAGGCAAATATAATAGTTAGAAAAATGCAGTTTCATATTAATGTCAATATTAACTTTGATAGCTTAACCCAGCAGCTGACCTCTTGACCCTTCTGGTAGGGACATTGCAGTAAAGATGAAACTGAAAGGACAAGATCTTTTTAAGATTATGAGTCGATTATTTGAAGCGATGGCGAGACATGGAAAGAGACTGTGTATTAGTGTGTCTCCATATGTGTGTATGGGTGTGTGTCCCTGATGACAGATAACCAGGGGACCTTCTCCTTGGGATTATATTCCAGGTTGGTTTGGCCTCATCTCACTGGATTATGTTGATAAAAACATTCTTGTATTATATTTTCTGTGCTTATTGTATTAATACTCTCAGGCAGTTCCCAGAAAAAGCTCCGTCCCACGCCTGCTTTAATGTAATCTTCTTCCACTTGAGCTTTTAAAATGTTTTGGGGGGTTAGCTGTCTTTGTAATACCTATTCTCTCCCACTCTTGAGGTTATATTTACCCTTGCTGTATCATTGCACACTGTAAATGATAAATTATTATAAGTATGTGGATTCAGGGAGTGCCTGTCTGGACTAAAGCATAAAAAGTTTCACTGTAGACGTATGAGTTATTATACTGTGAGGAGAAAATCACACTGCTTTAGACCCAAATGCATCTCCAGGATGTCTTATTGTCATTCTGTAATGATAGGGTTTAGCAGCTTTTAAGTCCAACATTTCAGTTGACATATGTAATAGAAAAGCCAAAGCTTTAACCCTTTCATGCATGGTGGTCACTACAGTGGACAGCTATTCAAACATTTCACTTAAATTGTTCTTTTCATGCCTAAAGGGTAATAAAAACAGTTATAGAAAAAATCTTGACTGAAGATGTCATAATTCATGCATGAAAGGGTTAACTTCTCAGATTTGAGAAGGTGAAATCATAGAGTGCTTGAAAAATTAAACTATTCCCAAATTATCAAAAATACTTGGCATTTTGTTTTTGGTTCAGTGCACATTGAGTAGCTCTTTCACTAATTTCCTGCACAGCAGCTTGTAATGATTTTTTTTTTTTTTATTCCTACTCACAAATGTAGTTAAATAGTAAAATGCTCCTATCCAGGGTTAGAAAGATGGAGTGTTAATTCTCCTAAATGTGGAAAGCTACGTCACGGCCTAGGTACAGCCTGTAAATTGTATTCACCCTCATCTTCAACTTGAGGCAGCTGCTAGGTAGCACGCAAACAGATCTGAAATGCAATATAAAGGTAGTATTTAGATATTTTAAATGCATGAGTCAGATTTCCAAATAGCAGGAAGTTCATAGTTATGAAACAAACCTCAGCTTATGAATTTAAGCAATTTTTTTTCTGTTTGTGCATAATGCTTTCAGTTTGTGGCAGTGAAAGAGAATTAGACCTTAAGTTAACAGATTTTATGTTAGACTGAGCTGAAGAACTGTATAACAGTCATTAAAAATTACATCCTCAATAACTTAAAAAAAGTGCCACTGGCAACATCAAGAGAGTGAGATGTTACTTACATCATTTGAACTCACTGCACCCAACATCACGGGTTACCACTTTTGTGTTTCAAGTGACTGTAGATCAGTGGTGTGCTTCTTTTATCATCAGTTAGTCAACCAAGTTGATTGATTCCTCATTTATAGAGATGCAACGATTGCAATTGTCTTGGCCAATTCCGATTTTCTTTCTAAGAACCATAATTGACAGCACATACAAACAAAAAAATCAACTTTGCTTCAATGCAAAACTTTATTTTCATCCATCCATCCATCCATCCATTTTCTTCCGCTTATGCTATTCAGGGTCGTGGGTGGGGGCTGGAGCCTATCCGAGCTGTCATAGGGCGAGAGGCGGGGTACACCCTGGACAGGTCGCCAGCTGAAATGAGATGCTGTACACCCACTTATACCTGATGTATTTTACCTTACCAAAGAAAAGCAGGTGCAACAGATTTATATAGCAAAACAAATGTCAGGTACTTACATCATTTTCCAGTATGTTTATAACTTCACCAGATAACAGGACATCAACCCTTTTCTCTTCTTCGCTCGTCTCCATAATTTTCCTGTAATTGCTTTGATCCTTTGCTCATACTGAGGCTGCTGGCTTGTGGCTGGCTCTGATCTCTGGATAGCTTTAGCTTTAGCCACTTTACCTTGTTAGCTTCTTTAAAATGTCCATGTTAAGCTGGATGAGGGTGATTTAAGTGTGTGATTAGGTTTGTTGTTAGGAATGTTGTAGTGCTGGTTCCCCCACGGTTTACTTTGGCCGCATCCTAATGAAGTGTTAGCTTAATGTGGCTGTGTGTGTGCGTGCGACTATTTGCCTGCACTGCTGTGCGCGTGTTACGCATACATGAAACGGACCTGTTCGTAATTGCACATACGTGACTCTGACTGGCCGGTCATTGGTCAGTGCTGAGAATGTTGGAAATCGGCCGATTCTGGTCCCTGGACGGTCGATTGGAGCTTCTCTACTCATTTATATATCAGCCCCTCTGTGAGACATTGACTGATTTTTATCCTCAAATTTAAGAATATGTTTCGTTTTCTGTTTTAATGTCACTGGGTTTTTGAGGTTCGATCCTAAACAGATGCTATTTGAAACTGTCATCTTGGGCTTTAGGAAATTGCAGTGCACCCAGAAGTTGTGTTTTGCAAGTTCTGCAAGGTCACATTAGTCTCGTTTGATCTACTTTCAAATACACAGTGGGCTGTGCTTGCTCTCACATGTTCTGATGCAACTTTTACTTCATTTTCCTGAGAAGCATTCTATGAATCAGCCCATCCACACACGTACGTACACACACACACAGACACTCGAAGCCCCTACCTCTCTACAAAACCTAGCAATCCAATGGAGTCCGCACAACTTCCTTCTGTTCTCAAACCAAAAGCCTTAAAGCCAACAGATGCTTTTTCGTTATCATTGCCAGTTATCACTCTTAGCTTCCTCTGATAAGACTTTACTTTCTGACCCAGATGTTAAGGAGTTCAATTTATCAGATGCACCAGAAGAGCGGACGGGGAGGTGGAGGGATGAGTGAGCCTCAAAAATACCCAGAGGCTTGAGAGACGAGACGTAATATGCCATTTTTTTTTGCCAGCCTGGTGTTGTTTCTGAAGCGGCGTTAGTACAGTAAGGAGCTCAGCGTCTAAAGAGGCTTTGGTATATGCGGAAAGATGGGCCATATTACAGCGAGGCTAGAAGCCTGCTTGATTAATGGGCCAGGATAATCACCTCATCAAATCACTCTCACTTATTAAATCTTGTTTAATATCGTAATGAGGGCCCTCCCGAGCTGCTTTGGTAAATTCCCCCTCTCTCCCCAGCACTCCACTGCTCTTGCTTTTCCTCTTCTGCCTTTCCGTTTCAACAGGAAGACGGATGGTGCCAAGTTCCCCTCTGTCCTTGTCTGTCTCTCTTCCTTTTGTTGTCTTCAGCTTCCTCTTTCTTTTTCCTCGCCTGCTCCTTAACTTACAGGAAAAGTGAGCCTTTAATTTCTGTCTTAGTTCTTGAGAGTACACAGCTACAGTACATCATTTCTAAAGGGGGAATTGCTATATCCACAGCCTCAGTCTATTCACCTAATCTCCCTTATTTATGATGGATGATGTGCTAGATCGTATGATCATAAATCACTGTATGTGTGGGTCAGGACCTGCTTGAAGAGTGATGCTACTTCCCAAGGCTTTGGTACACTGGAGTTTATGGAAACACTTCAGGTGAGGTAATATCTCTCCTGTCTCCTTCTGCATGATTTGTGATCTCAATCTGTAGTATCACGACATTCCTGGGGTTACTTCTACATGTGCATAATGTGTGTGAGGTTTCTGGAATAGGCTGGCATCTCCTTCACTTGACCTCTGAGGCAGACGATGTGCCTCAGAAGAAAACAACATGCCATTGTCTTATTTATGGTCTTCCATGTGTCACTGTGCAATCTTGGTAGCACAGCTGTCACTTTGTGCTTCTTCCAAGGAAAGAAAAAAATATTTCTCCTTCCCTCTTTTGCCCTGTGTCTCTCTCTTTTGAATTATATGCCCCTTTCAATATTCATCCCCTTCCACTAACTTCATCTCAAAGTTGCACTCAGTCCTTTGTCGTCTCGGAAGGCAGGCAGGCAACAACTGGCTCAAGGTGACCAGTTCAGGCTTGGGATAGAGGTTAGGGCTGCATCTTCCCCCTAAGTGCCTTCCATTTTTTGCCTTTATTGTTGGGGAGCAGCTGTTGTGTACCTGGACCCCATGAGTGGCGCCTATGCTGGGTATCTTGGCAGCCGAGCTCTCTAGGCTTTGGATACCAGAGTGAATCAATTCTTAAAGATGACTGTCTGCGTGCCGTGTCACATGGACAGGCCCAGAGTGAAGGGCTTAGGGGGCTCTGGAGCTGGAATGCTCTTTGATGAAGGGGCTGGAGAATGAGGAGGGAGGGGAGGAAAGGAAAATATGGAGGGGTATGGTCCTATTGTTGTGCCAAGGAATGCCCTTGACGGAGATAGAGGGGTATTGTTTTAATGTCCGTGAACTCTTTTGGACTTGGAGACCTAAAGGTGAAGGAACTGCAAGGGTGATGAACATCATAGCATCTTTACTGATTTCATGCATGCCCAGAGAAGTCCAGCTGTCAGATCCTTCCTTTTGCTCTTAACTACATGCTGAAAGTGTCTGTAGGATGTGGCATGTGTGAGCAGCTTAGCATCAAGCAGCCATGTGAAAGTGTAAAGGTTGGCCAATTATTTGATGGCCAATATTGCCCCTCTGTCATAATACCAACAGAACCAAACTCATTCTAAGCAGCGACTGACAACACCTGAGTAGGACCTTGATGATCTACCTGGCTCACAAGCCTAACCTGCCTAATGTCTGCTCAGAAACCTGAGAAAGTGAAGATCATATAGGATGACAAAAACAGATTGCCACATAATCTAACCTCCCTGCCTCCCACACTCTGACTCCTTCTCTTTTTCCTTCTTCTTACACCCCTTTGGAAAACAATACCATTCGGACCACCCCCTCCCTACCTTTCTACCTTGGAAAAAGCAGGTTTATTAATAGTTCAGAGCAGGGTGCTTGGGGCAAACTGCACTAGAAGGTTAAGGATGAGGTGAGTTTGCAATCTGTGCTCAGCAGCCATAGCAGCAGCAGTAGCAGTAGCAGTTTCTTTTTTGGAGAAAGAGCCTCATGGTCATCCCGTGTCCGTATCCATTTCATGACAAATGAAATACCACAGGCCCTGGCCAGAAACAATGGCTTGTTTGGCTGGCTGGAGGCTGTGGTTGTGGAACAGTGTGTGTGTGTGGTGGTGGTTGGGGGGGGGGTTAAGATTGGCTTCCAACCCTTGCAGCTGTCCCGGTTGTCACTCCTTGTCTTAAGGCTCACTCCTGGCTCAACGCTCCAGCCCATGGATCAAGGGGATGTGTGTTGGCGCATGTATGTGTGTATGTGCGTGCATCCCAAGCCCCAAGAGATACTACGAGTCGATTCTCGGTACTGAAAAACGGCTCCAGACACAAAAGGCAAGTTGAACGGTGTTAAGACCCCTTCGGTATGGAGCAGACCCCGGGCATGAGGTCATCAGCCTTGCTTTAGCAGCCTTTGTCCTACTGCCTGATTGACAGGAGGGGTGGCTATCAAAGACAATTGCAGGATCAGTTACAGCTATGGGTGTCACTCAAGATACAGCAGATCTCAAATAAAAACACTTGTGATAATTCATTGAATTTAGCTTAGAAATACAGAACTAGAACATGCTGCACATGGAATAAAAACATGACTTGTACAAATACATTGTGACATTTAAGCTTGATAATGGTTTTGCACCTCACCCCTGGGGAGGCTCACCTTAATATGAAATATAAAGTCTGTGAATCTTTTAATCTGTGTTGATAACAGGTGATAAACTTTAATACGCAGCTAATATTCCATAAGCAAGCCTATGTGTGTATTACAAAGAATAAGACAAATCTCTCCCTGACTCTCTCTCTCCCTCTGTCTCTCTCTCTCTCTCTCACCCTTATGTCTCAGAGATTAGCCTTTGCTCAAACACCTCCTGTTCATCTAAGTAATTAAAACATTAGAATTACTGGATTATAAACTGCTTTCCATTTAATCCAGCACTCGATGCTCCCATCATCTTGCCAAATGGGTCAAAAGGAAATATAATGGGCCTCTGTGATTTCTGTTTCAGGGATCTGGAAGAGGCAAAGGATGCCAATAATGGCTATTAAAAGAGATGTGTGTTTGTGTGTGCATGAGAGAGAGATAGAAAGAGAGAGAGAGAGAGCGATCCCAGACTGGCTTTGCCCCGAGTGCCATCTGTCTTGGACCCACTAGACCCAGTTTAGCTTGGAAGAAGCCAAACCAGTTCAGCTTCTATCTCCACCCCGAATGCAGAGTTATGTACATACACAAACACACTCCCTATGAACTTATTTTCATGAAGTGAATAAAGAGCATATTAATTTTTAATATATTAAAATAAATTTGTAAAAAGGGTTCTTTCATCTTTATTTGAGAAATTTACCAAGGTTGGGTGTTTGTGTGTACGTGTGTGTGCTTCATAAAACCCAATAACAGGTGTTTGCCCTTGGGGACCACACCTCATCCTTAAGGCCTCAATAGGTGTCCTGATATACTTTACATATAAGATTTTTTTTTTCAATTGCCTACTTTTAACACCTTCCCACATGTGCACACACGCACAAACATTCACTTTCTTTCAGTTTTAAGGGAAGTCCCTCCCTTCTTACTTCGCCCCCTGTGACATTTCTTGGCAGCCAAAATGAAGGGGTGCTGTGGGGATTCACAGTTGCTGTCTTCTCACCTATACTGTCTATACTAATTTGGATGATCAGTATGAGCTTGGCATGTTTTCTGTGCACGCATGTCTCTGAGTTTACATACTCTGTCTTCGTGCAGCCTTTTTTTGTGGGCACGGAAGCAGGCACGCAGTGTCCTCTGCATCATGTTTTCTGTCTGTGGGTGTATGTTTTGCGTGTTTGTTCTTTATGGTTTGTGTTTGTGTTCCTCGCAACAAGGGGTCCAAGTTGACACAGTGACAGTTCCTCGCAGAGCGACAGTGGGGCCCTGCCATCCAACAACAGAGGCTTTGTCGCTCTGCTCCGCTTGGCTTGTTATGGACTTCCTTCTTTCTCTCTTTCTCTTGCTTTCTCTCCCTTTTTTATTGAGCCCATTTTCTTGTCTGAAGTCTTAATTTGGGGCGCTGGCCAGTGGGGAGAGGGAAGAGAGGGGAACCAAGGGAGGGAAGAACAGGGGGAGAGAGAGAAGAGGAGGTGCAGAGTGGTGATAGCTGCAGACGGACGGCCCTTTGTTCCTTCTTTCCCAGGCTCCTCTCTTGAGCCTCCGAGGCTCCAGTTGCGTTCAAGCCTTCCAGGGAGAGAGAGAGAGAAAGAGAGAGACAGTGTATATGAGAGAGAGAGAGGGAAGCTGGGAGGAAAAAGAGGCCACAGTGAGCTGCCCAACTGGAATCTTCCAATTCCACAGAAACAAATTTACACGCACATGCGGGAAAAAATGGAAAGATATGTGCATGGAATTGGAAGAACAACAAGTGAATAAAGAACAAACAGAAGTGCACAAATAAGCACACAATAAGGGACATGTCAAAAAGCAACCCTCAGTGAGTGTAAACCGTGCATATTAACCACTAGGTGTCCCCATCACTGATGCCAAATGTGGGCAACCCAGAGTTAATCCCAGATTCTGCCAGTGGCTCTGGAGCAGACCAGTGTGTTGCTCTATCCACAAAAGCTGAAATCCAGTGTTAAATCACCAACACATGCAGAATGAATCCATCAATCTGTGCACTGTGGAAATCTGTTTTAGATTAAACCCGAATCATTTTTTGTGTTTAATTATAGGTTCAATAATCAAATAAAAGCACAGTAGGAGATGCACATATACAGACAGAGTTCCATTATCTGTTTAAAAACTACATTATTCTACAGTTTAGGCTTTAAGCCCACAGTCATTTTGCAGGAGTAGGTGTCAAAATCTTTCAAACGGTGGACAGCTCATTTTGGTCGTTAGTAGGAGGATTGCACAGAGAAGAAATCGAAATGAGATCCTAAGTCCTTGTGTTTCTTCGTCACAAAGGTTTCCCAGCATGGGGAATTACATCAGCTCTTATGTGTGGTAATATTTACCAAAAGTTTTTCTATTTGTTGTTGGGTCAGCGTGCTGTAAATCCCTTGCTGCCACCGAGCTGTAAAATACACTTTTAGACTAAATGTGTGATGAAAGCTTAAAGAAAGCCTTTCCAACTTAAAAAAAGCACTCTTAACACTAAATGGAAAATGTTCTTGAACCTGAGTGTGTGATAACAAGTGGCCACGGAGGGAGGAGGGACCTGGAGAGGGACCTTGGGGACCGTGTCAACGTTTTGTATGCCAGAGCAGGGACAAACATTGGACAAACATTGGGAAAGGCTGGCAACCTTTGAGATAGTGGGCCGTTGATCTAAGACTGAGGAGCTAAAGTCCACTATCTCCTGTGTGATACGGCAGCCAAGGTCTTGCTGACACACAGAACAAACATGGATACCTGAAGACAATGACCTTTGAACCCTCAGCAGGGTCAGTGGAAAAACAGGAAGCAGTGAAAGTGACTCTAGTGACTTCCTCCCTGCAGGCCAAGAATGAATCAGGTGGAATGATTGTAAGTACACGGGTCATTGTACATAAACAGAGCACACACACACACACAGACACATGGGTGCGCACACACAATGTTCAAGAGTAGGAAGCACAGATGTGGTGTGTGTGCATGTGCCTGCATGCGTGCTTGTGTGTGTGTGCGGTGGAGGAAGCGAGAGAGTGAGTCTTCAGATGTAGCGACAGATGGTATTTGATTACAGAGCAGACGGTCGGTGTTGTACAAAGATGCTGTCTCAGCCCAACCTAAGGAGCTGTAGCCTCCGGTTAAGGCGAGTGAAGGGAGGCAGGCGGAGGACGAGAGGGAAAAGGAACACGAGAGAGAGAGGGAGAAAAAAAAAAGAATAAAAGCAAGCAAGCAAGAAAGACACAAAAGAAGCAACTCCAAAAATGAGCATCAAAGCAAAAAGAGTGAAAAGCAGTCAGGCAAGAACAAAGGAAGAAAAGGAACAGCAACGGGCAGGCGTGGTGGAGAGCACAACAGAGGTCATGATAAGAAAACAGCAAAATGACGCAGAGAGAACACACCGTGCCTTTTTAAAATAGTTCTGTGCTCTTCTTAAATGACTCCCAAACTCACCAGAAAATATAAAAAAAAGGACAAAATGGAAAATATAGGGGATAAGTCACGCATTTTCTTTTAAAATGATTTTGCGTCAGAATCTTTTTTGTAGGCCATCGCTGCTGTTTTTTGATTGAAAGTAGATTTTTGTTATTTTTATCATAACTTTTATCATACGGTCAGTTCATTACCTGATTGACAAATTGTTAGAATTAATTATGACATTTTCAAATAAAAACAACCAAATTTCGCCAGTTCTGCCTTCTCAAGCGTAAGGTGTTGATGCATTTCTTCTTTACTTATTTTCGATTGTTATTTGATCAGTATAAATGCATCTATTTCAACTATGTGAAACTGTCACAATCATTTCTCACTAATAGAAATATAGAGAAAATAACTACAGATTAATAATGAAAATTACTGCTGGTTCTCAGCTTTAGTTGTGAAACCATTTTCCAAGAGGTTTGTCTCTTTGGTCTTTCCTCAGACTGTTATCTAAACATTTACATTCTTATTTTCCTTTCCAAAGTCTTTCAGAAATCATGCAAATATTTCCTAGAGCCCTTTTGGAGGATTTCTTTAAATCACCTCTAATGACAAGAATGCTTCATTGTATGTGTATGCATCCCTGCTTGATTGTTGCATTTAACCTGATGAGGCAGCACCTGCAGTTGTCTGTGGAGCCTGTAGAGAAACTATGATGGGAGGACGGTGCGCTGCAGCATTGATGATCACTCAGTGAGCAGGGCAGCTCTGATTCACTCTTAACAGGACAAAATAAATTACACTGCAGTCAGTGATGCACTGGTAACCGAAAAAGTTGGTAAGCAAGATGGGAAATTTCAAGGTAATACCATTCACCATTAAATTACAGTAAAGTACTGACATTTGCCGGCATGAAACACTGTGTCTACTGTAATCTATAACAGTTTTCACTGCAAAAAATAGTTGATGTCAATACTGTCAGCTATTTAACTGTTATTATACTGTTATTGTTCTTGTCCATGCACCCCGAATTCAGTCTTTTGTCTTTCTTGAACTCTGACAAGATGTCAGCTTCGTTGCAGTTTTCCTGTTCCTTGTATCACATGGTTATAGGGCTGATGTTGTACTCAGAATTTAGATGCTACCCTGAAGATGATTAATCTTTATAGGACTCTCAGGTACGGCCATTACTAGCTGAACCCGTCCACTGTTCGGCCACACACACCCTAAATTGATGATTTGAGCTTAAGCATTTCAATTTCCAAAAAGAAAAAGTGGCTTTCCGTTGATATTTTTTTGTCATCCAAAGCATCAGCTATTACAGCATTCATCTATATTTACAAAGAATGTTAAGTTACTGTACAAAATTACCTCTATTTTTATATCTATATATTTTTTCCACTCTTCACACACCTGCACACACACACACACACTCATTGGATCTTTGTATGTGCTTTGTATACAGGGGGAAAAAAAACAAAAACAAACCACAAACAGCTCACATTTTTCACTCTCTTTTTCATTTTTATTTCAATTTTTTATTCATTTTGCACAAGCTTGCATATATACTGCACATACATTCAGTTCATAGAGGGTGAAGGCACGAAAGGCAATTTGACTACTGGTTGTTTTTGGGCTGGGCCAAAGCAATACAAGGGAAAAAATCTCAAGAGAAAATACAAAACTGTTTCAAACTAGTTTCAGCTTTCAAGTCCACCCTCTTCCCCGTCAAATGTAGCAACTTTTTAGTTTTTTTAAAATTAAACTGTCCAGTTTCACATAGCTGCCAAGATCTCCATTCATGATTTCTGTCAATTAACTTTTTTTTAAATTCAATTTTAAGTCTATAAAGATGAAATCTTTTAAGTTGGTTCTACTTATTCAAATGCAGTACAGCCTTCCCTGTTTGAAAAAACAAAGTAAAACAACATCAAATAAATTAGGATAAATTAAACCAATAAATTACACAAAATCTGCAAGACAAATAGACACCGATAACAGAATAAGCAGCCATGTCATGAGTTTTATTTTTACAACCTGTGTAACTATTCAGACTGTATTTGAAACATGGCTGTTCCAGTTGGAATTACTGCACTAGAATTGAATAATAATGTCATACAAAAAGCATCAACAAAACATTATTTACATAACATATTGCTAAGTTATACAAAGGCAGTATTTCACTGTAAGTCCACGTCATTGATATTTACAATAAAAGAGGAGCAATGTAATAATAATAAAAAAGGAATTACTACTGAAAGCACTGAGAAACAAAAAACCTCTTTCAAACAGGTCAGAAAACAGATCAGAGGAAATTATCGCAACACACACACACACACGCACGCACACACCAAACACATGTTGCCAACGCTTAATGAGAGTCATTTACATGTCAGGATGGTACTCCCAGGGGTGGGGGAGGGGCCACAGTGTTGAGAATTGTGTCACACACTGGTTCACAGGTTCTCATAATCGGTCTTTTCTCTCACACAGACACACACTCATGTACAGGGCATACACACACACACACACACACACACACACATACTGCAAAGCATACAGAAATTCCACAAAATTCCAAACTTTTCCCAACTGTTTAAA
>VUQI01061190.1:33995-44562 GCA_015106735.1 Paratilapia polleni
AATGTGAAATGAACAAAAAAAAAAAAAAAAAAAGGGCCAGGAATGAAGGAGTGCAAGACAGGGAGGGGATCAGCAGCAGCAGCAGCAGGAGGAGAAAACAGACATTAGCCTCTCTGGGTGGAGAACAAATGGAGCCCCGAGAGGGACGTGAAGAGGAGGAACGAGGGAGAGAGGGGGGAAGGAGAGGTGAAGCACACAATGCTATGGGGCACGGCGGTTGGACAGACAGCATCTGCTCTCAGCTCTCTGTGGCTCTGGTAATGGATGGAGAGTTGGAGAGACACTGAGAGCACGGGAAGGAGGGAGATGGAGAAAAAAGTGGGAGAAGTTGGAAAAAGGAAGAAGAGGAGATGGAAAAAGGGAAATTGCAGAGGACTTAGTGAGGTAAGGGGGCCATGTGAGAAAGTCAGGCTACAGAAAGTTTTCTGTCACTTTGCTTGAAGAAACAAATAAAAACACAGTGGATAATGTCCATGGAAGGATGTTATCTATTCAAATAGAGAGATGACAGACGGATAGACAGACAAAAGAGGAAGAGAGACAAAAGGAGTGACACATCTTTGCAATAGGAGAAAGAGCAGATGATAAGGGAGGACACATGATACCCGGGTGTGTGTATGCAGACGAGGGCTTCTCACCGCCTTTGCTGGTACCTCCCTCTCACATCAAGATCATAGGGACTTCCTCTTTAAATGCCCAGGTGTGTGTGTATGTATATGTGTGTCTGTGTCCTCTGTGGGAGGAGTGGTCACTGACAGAGAAAACTTGGCCTAGTCTGCCTTATAGAAATCTGAGAGTTTCCCAGAGCCATCATAAAACTGCCTCTTTATGAGACCCTCAAACTCTCCCTCTCTCTCCCCCTCTGTCTCTAACCCATTACCAGGTCACACACATTCCTGTCTTATGAAAGATGATGTGTGTTGTCATTGGAGGTTCAAAGACAGGCAGAGGGGCTGCAGAGTAAAAAGAAAAGGACACTAAGTGAGAATTTTCACTTGAGTCCTCACATGAAAGCGCTGCTCGCTCAAAGTCAAGGCTTTGGGAGGCCGGGTGTGTTTCGGAAGACTTTGATGGCGATGGACAGAGCGAATGAGAAGCGGAGAAGAAAGAGAAGAAGAGAGGGGATCAGGAGGGGGGAGGGCTGAGAAAAGAGGAAAGTAGAGCCGGGGTCTAGGTAATTAACGGCAAGCTCTTTAATTACTGCTGGTGTTCATTGTGCCAGAAGGAATGTGACAATTATGCCATTAAAACTTCCTAATGGGGGGGAAAAAAAGCGGAGAGGGGGGGAATAACGGAAGACATGCAAAAAAGAAGGATGAAAGAATGAAAGGAGGGAGGGAACAGAAGGAAGAGAGAACGACGAGAGGGAATGAGGGAGGAGGGATATGAAAGGAAAAGGGGAAACAATCGCGACAAAAGAGAAGCTGGGAGGGAGATGGGGAGCGTATTAGGCCAGCACAGTGACAGAGCAGATTAGCATCAAACAAGAAAGGCCACAAACGTGTGTGTGTGTGTGTGTTAATGTGTGTGCGCTTGCTGAATCTGCGTAGGCTCCTGTTTCAAGTGGTGGTGCAGGCAGGTAGGGGAGGAAGAGGAGGAGGAGGTGGAGGAGAAAGGGGAGAGATCCACAGAAAAGGGCCTTGGGGGCATCCTGATACACATCCAGTACATTTCCATCTCCACATTACCTCTATGACTCACACACACACTCACACTTACACTCATACACACACACACATACATATACACATAAGACGGAAAAAACATAACAAATGTGTCCGAGCACATATGTAATACACACAAACACATCATTCCCACACAAACATCAAAAAGCAAAAAACACACAACCCACGCACCCGCACTCACACACGATCACACACACACACACATTAATAACACCCACACATGCACACCGAAAGCCACACACTAACACTCTTTCACGCAGAGTCTTCATGCTCACCAAGGCGGTTGGTTTGTCAGGGGGGTTAGAATTTGCATGGCTGGGCAAATTTTCCTTGTGCTAAACTCTAATCAGCTCCTGTATCTCTCAGACACCTGCCCAGCAAAAAAAAAAAACAAAAAACCTTAATATGCAAAACACCTTCCCACCCTCCTCCACCACTGCAGCTCCTCGGCCAACAGAAGACTTATTCACCTGGCCTCTCTGACTCTTTTCCTCTCTGTCTGTCTTCTTGCAAATTTTTACATTTATGTATGCAAATAGGCTGTTCCCCTTAAGCCTGTTTCAACAGTAACTTCCTGGTGCCAGGAGAAGAATGACAGTCTTGTCTAAAGGCGCCTCATCTAATTTATGCTTCAGAAACAAGGGGTTTGTCAAGGGGCATGTGAGCGCTGTTTGGGCAGGTACGGGATATTCACTGGATGTTGCGTGCATAGTTCTTTAGGATTTGCAAACTCTCATCCTAGGGATTACATGAGTCATGCAAACCTCTCCAAGAATGTCATTTCATCTGTTTTACAGTGAAATATAGTGCCGTTTATGGTGTGTACATCTGGTTTACATTTGTTCTGCAATACAGCCTTCACTTAGTTACATTTTTAAAATTTTTATTACATTGAAGGCTGAAAAAAGTCAAGCCCTACACAGAATTTAAAGTCCCTCTTCAGCCAACCATCACTAGTTAAAGCATTAGTAAAATGCACAGTCTCAAATCAAAATGGGATCTATCTTGAGTCCATGTGCTAAACTTTTGAAAAGAAAAACTTTAGAGATTTTTCAGTTAAAAACTGCATTTAAAAAAACATTCAAATAATATGCATAGAGCATTTTTTGCGTGTTTTAAACATATCTGGAAGAGATCTTTGACTTCTGACTGAGAATGTCGGCCTAAATACAAAGACATAGCTGCTGTACACCCAGCAAGTTTCTGGAGTGAGGTGGTTTTTTTTTTTTGGTACATCATTTCCCAAAAGGGACTTCCATTTCCTGTTAGGGGTGTCAGGTGATTTCTCACAAGGAGAGCATAATTTGATATGAAAGCTGAAGTAGTCTTATGGAAAGCTTTGATTTCAGGAAGAAAAAACGAAACCTTAATGATAAGAACAAACAAAGAATATATAAAATAAAATCCTTTAACAATATTGTCCTTACAGATGGTCAGTGCAAGGCCGTAGGTAAAGGGCTGCTGTCTTCTTGATTTAAACATATTTTCTTGTCTCTAAACAATCATTTCTGCACTGATCATGAGCAGCTGAATAGAAGGATTTTTTTCCTGTTTTGCTCTGATGGCCTTTTGCCATATTAAGACCTCATATATACAAGTGCCTGCCACAGTCTTTCAAAGCCTCCCTTAAGAGGGCTGAAGATGGATGTTGGGAAGTGTGTGTGTGTGTGTGTGTTTGGGTGCACACAGAAGAGCCCCAGTGGACAAATAATGACAGAGAGAGATAGACGGAAACACAGAGAAAGAGAGTGAGGCACTTTAAATGTGAGCGCTTGCAAAACTCCCACTGCTCGCAAGGGCACTTCGCTCCTGCACGTCATCTCTCTTTCCCCCATCTCTCCTTCTACCCTTCTACCCTTCTTTCTCCCCTTTCCATTCCCCCTCAATTCCCTTTTTCCCCTCCCTCCCTTCATCGCTTTCTCCTTTGTCTCCAAGCTCTCACCCTCTATCCCCTATCTATCCATCTCCCTCTTCCCCCTTACCCCCCTCTCCCCCTCTTTCTCTCCCCTTCCTCTCACTAAAACAGTAGGACGCTTAACCTTGATAACAGTGAGATTTTTCCCCCCTCAAAGTGACACACACACACACACACTCACACTGGAGAAGTGCTTTGCCAGCATGCCAGGCCGGTCCAAGGGACGGCTGTACCCTTCGAGGTGAACAGGACACTAGGAAATGCAGCAACAACAAAACCCTCACACACACAGACTCCATCTTTCTATAACAAATACACTCACATGTGTACATTGCACACACACACTCACACACATGTACAAATCCAACTCACTTCAGGTCCATCTTAACGCAAGCTTTTAAAAAGGTCTCTTGTCAGCTGACATTGAGAGAGCACGGGTGATCCTGAAACATCATATACACACACTCTCTCACACACACACACACACACACACACACACACAAGAAGGCAGCAAAAGGAGAAGTGAGAGAAATTAAACATATTAAAGGTGAAGTTGCCTGCTGAGAATTTATGATTACAATACACTGGAAGACACACACATAAAAATCACACCACAGTGACAGGTAAATGAATACGGGGAAGTAAAATGTTGTGTTCCAAAAACAAACCTACAGACACACACATAGACGCACTCTAGAGAGGAAATTAACAGTGAGAAATGCAAAATGAGCAAGGCGTTGGTGAGGCTTCCTCATTAGACGAGAGTTCCTCACGTCTTTACGACTGGAGTGAAAAACATGAATGTTCAAATTTGGTGACTTGGAATTTTTCTTTCATAAAACCCTGAGAAAATGCACTGTCACAAAAATAAAAATTGGACTATATGCGATGGCACAAAAGCTACCTTATTCTGTATAATACAGTATGGTGTTGCAGGATGTATAAAAGACTTGAACTCAGCATTGAGGACAGTCGCAGTGAGACAGTGTCAGAGGACACAGTGTACCTGCCTACATCACAAGGTATCAGGTGAAATTCAGTGTTTTGGGTTTTTTTTTTTTCACTCATTAGGGACGCATTTGCTCTCAGCTCCTCCTTTTGAGCATGTACAGCTTTTACAGTTTAGCATGCGCAGAACCGCTGAAACTGTTGGTGTTTACCTCAAAGTCGTTGGCCTTGTTGTAGTGCATGTTGAGGGCTCGGAAGAGCTCGCAGTCTCGGCTGACGCTCAACTCCTCGGTTCCAGTGACTCCATCATTGATGGCCTGTCGGGCAAACTTCTCCATCTGAATGTAGTAGAACTCCCGGAAGTTGCTGAACCACTTGATCAGCTGGGAGGTTATGCAGCGGTTAAACTGGAATCAGAGATGAGGGAGGGTTAGCACATTTTAGGATGTCTGTTTCGCTTGAAATCCAAAGGTATTTTGAAAGGAAGTAAATTGGATCTGCAAATATGCTTCATGCAAACATTAAAGAGAGAAGACTGTCTTGTCTAGACCTAACTGAGCCACTGGATTTTAACATGAAGGGAGAAGAAGTGTAAGGATGACAAAATGTCTTTACATATAAGGGAGCTGAGGTGGTAAGAAACCTGGGTTGTGGAGTGAGGGAAGATAATAGAGATATTAAGGAAGACAGCAAGCCATGAGGGGGGCAAGGCGAGAAAAGAGGGAGTGGAAGAGAGTGTGTGTGTGGCTGTGGTTCATCTTCCCCACTGGGAGCAGACCTCCCCTCTATCATAACCCTGAGAGAGGAGGGAGAGGTGGAACAGAGGGGGTGAGACCGCAAACACATAATTGACCAGAAAAACGATTAAGTCATCATCTGAAGCGCCCTGGCCCGCGGGGGGCTCAAACATGTACTTAACCCCATTCACCAATTACACTCTGATCCTCCTCCCCTTTCCGCACCTCCCGCACAGGAAGAAAGGAGAAGAAAAAGAGCAAAGAACGAAGGAAAAGAGAGAGAAAGACAGAGATAAGCACCGTGGCTATCTGATCTGTGCCGCTCGGCTGGATTCAATAGGGCGAGGTAAACCTATCAAGAGCCTCGGCTGGTCCCGGCTCTTTTTCCGCCTGGTCTCATCAGTGAAAACACACTGTCTAAACATCTATACCACTAGATAAGGACATCAGGGGATCCGGATAGTTGTCTATCTATAAAATGTTTCACTGAAAGTTCAGATTTAATTCCTAGAAACACACACAGAGCACATTTGGTTCACTCCTCAGACTCCTTGAAATTGCTTGCGCTCAATTATTTTGGCATCGGAAAGCTTGTACCCCTAAACCATCACCCACATCCTTGTTCACACACACAAAAATACATACACGTGCACACACAGGCCTTCACTCCTCCCTCCCCTCTGCTCTTTCTGTGGTGCTTGAAGAATGGTTGGACAAAACGCTACTAAACGCTGAGCGGACTGCTCGCTGGGGAGGCAGAGCGGTTTTGACATGGAGATTAGACTCTGGCCATTGTTCGACAACACAGACACACACACACACACTTCGTGATCTGGGATGGCAGTCAAACACACGCAAGCACATGAAAATGGGAGGGTGAGGTGACAGAACCGAATGGGCAGAAAAGTTGGTGAATCAGAGGAGGCAAAACAGTTGCACCAAGGTGGAACAGGGCTAAAGGAGTGGGCCGTGCCTTTCTGGAATGATCAGCGGATGACATAATGGCGGAGTGGAAAAGAATAAGTCCGCTTGACATTGTTTGGCAGGGGTTTAGGAGGGCGTGTGTAGAGAGGAGGGGTAGCATGGCGGCTGTCCTAAAGTGCAGGGTGAGCATAAATGGGGAAAAGTGGGAGGGGGTGGGGGTGCGGGAGAGGAGGATGGGTGCAGGTCAGTGCTGTCGGACAATGGCGTTTCGCTGGTGGTGGCGGTGTGGGGGGTAGAGGGTAGGAACGTGAGCAGTCAGCAAGCTGGGGTCGTGACATCAGAGTGTCAAACAAACAAACTACTGACACTTACAAATACCTAGGCTGCGCAGGGCTATTCTTAAACACACATAATGTAGCAGGCCATTGGAGTGTGACGGTGCACAAACACACTGTTTCACTTAAGTTGTCGGTGTAGCATAAACCGTTTCTCGTGCCCTGTTGGGTGTAAATTAGTGAATTGGTGTTGATCCCCGAAAGCTCGTGCGCATGCATGCATCTGAGCGCGTGCGAGACTGAGCACTACATACTGAGATTGAAGTCAGTGAAAGAGTTGCCATCGCTCATGAAGGAGACCTTAGGTGTCACTACAGCTGAGTGACGGACACATTTGTCACTTTGGACAAAGATTACTTTATTATACCGACAGCTTGGGAGAAGATGTATTAGGGCCTGTACAACTGCAGCAGCACAGGGCATACAAAAAAAAATTACAATATTTACTGGAGTGCAGGTAAATACACTAAATTATATTATACCCACATTAACTGCATTCAATACACTCAGGGATTCAATTTTGGCAAGTCCCCCTACAGCTTCCAGCAGTCTTGGTTCATTAAGTTGCTGGTGGGGGACAGACACCCCCTGATAGCAGCTAAGGACGAGTGTGTTCAGTGTAAAAGGAGGGAATCGGTTCAAAGGAGCACATCACTGCAGCTCCTTAATCAGAGCTGGCAGGGGTCAGCCCGCACAGACATGAGATGCAGTGAGGCAAACGTCTGTGTGTGCACGCACGAGTCACACACACACAGCATATAAGTATGTATAAAGATGTGTGTGTGTGTGTGTGTGCGTTCACTTGGCTGAGAGGCAGATGAGAGAGACAGCGAAAGTGTGTTTCTCACACTCACACTCAAGAGCCTGTGAAAGGTCAGCGCTTAGTGTTAAGAGCACAAGACAGAAAGCACGGCGCACACACTCGCACACATGTTCTGCACATGCACAGACACATACTTAAGACCAGAATAGGAAAACACTGAAGTATGCTTAATCTAAACTATATTAGTAACCTGCCAAAAGTATTCCAGTGCCTGTCAGTCCCAAACTTCACACACATCAGTGAAAATATTACTATATAGAGTGAAATTGGAGTTACAGATGATTTTTTTTTGGTTTATTCAGATGCTTAGCTGAAAGGCATTTGGATGAAAAGCCAAACTGTCCCTCTCGCCAACACTTTCTCTGATATGGTGGTCAACAATGGAGCAGAAAGCACACAGATGACCTCAGAGCGCTAAGCTACATCCAGAACAACCGGAGAGGAGAGCAGAAAGACAGAGAAGCCTGTGCGGGCCTCCCTCTCTCTTTCTCGCTCTCTCTTTCTCCCTCTCTCTCTCTCTCTCTCTTTCGTAAGCCCCTTCACAGTCATCAGGGCTTTCCAACGTTTCCTGTTTTCGCAGGAGTGAATTGTGGGAGATAATCTCTGGCTGCCTATTGGCTGACTGCACACAAAAAGCGGCCCTGGAAAGCGGGCTTTTGTTCCTGCGGCGACTCAAAATCCAGCCGCTGGCTTTTCTTTCTCCCCGGCCCCGCCGAGGCGCACATACCATGCCACACCATCAGCGAAAAAAAAGAAAGGAGAAGGAATGACATATAGAAAAGAGAAAACCATCCTGTTGGGCCACAGCACATGACTGGCCCAACTCCTGAGGCTTGCTGCTAAAAGCCAGAGACGTGGACAAAAAAAAAAGTGTGTGTGAGTCAGGATGTGGCTGCTTAAAAATGAAAGCACAACGTAGAAAATACAGCAAAGTCCAAACAGCCGATAATACATATACCGTAAATCCAAACAAAGGCAGTAACTTTAGCTGACGTTATTAATTGTGTGAATACGTTTAATCTTTTAATTATTCACCTGTCATCAAAACAATATCGACAATAATAATGAGATGTCTTCAAGCTACTGAGATGATATTCTGTCATACCAACAATGGCATCATGACACATCTGTCAAAACATTTCAAAAACGCCTCAAAGTCACAAAAAGTCATCAAAGAAGCTTAATCAAGGGGAACAACAGCCACGGTGTCCTCCACTTGTTAGGGCAACCCACTTCCCACGTTCTTGACAGTCCAGACCTGATTAGTCAAGACCCGATTAGCCTTCAAGACTTTTGTCTGAATACAACCACTCACTAAGAGGCTGTGCTGGCTGAATCTAATTAGATAGTCTCATTCCCATACATGTCTTCTAATTTACAGCTTGAGTCTATTGTCCTCCTCTGGAAACAAAAACAAACCAGTGTGACTCATAATCCCCTTAATTATCTTGACCTTGTTTAAGTATCTGATGAGGCCATTCATGAGGAGGCCACCTCCATGGGAATGATTAGTCACTAAAGCAAAGTGGTTAAAAGCCTTTAATATTAAGTGTTGCTGCTATTTTTTTTAAATAAAAAAAATTGAAATCAGTGTGATGATGTAACATTGGGGATTTAAAAAATAAAAAAAAATTTAATGTGAGTATTTTTTTCTCAACATATCCAAAGAAATCATAAGTGAAAGTCAAGTGAGCTGCGAGCCATGGTTGGTGGTTGTGGTGGAGGGGGCATCAGGGGAAAAAGGGAACTGTTATCTTCTGATTTGAATAAGATGGCCTGGATCTGTCACAGTGTTTACCCCTCTGCGTAGTCCAAAAAGAGGCACACACACACACAAAAAACAAGACAAACAAACTCGACCGTGCCAACTACAACGGCTATTGTGTTGCTGTTCTTTTTTTTTGTGCAACTTGCGTATTGTGCTTTGTTTTCCAAATTCTTCATTAAACTCCCAGTGGCGCTTATGCTCATCCTTTCCGTCTTCCCTGAACAAACTCTTTTGCTTCACCCCACCCTCTATCAAACCAGCCTCCCTACACCTGCTCAGATAACCACTCCTCCGTCTCTAGGCTCCATCCTCCTCTCTGCCCTCTCCACCCCTCCATTACTCATCCCGGTCTTTATCTTTAGAATACTCATAGGCTCTCCAGCTCCCTCATGTAAACCCATTCAACTTCCTCTTCTTTCATCTTTTGCATAAAACCAATAACTTAGTAGGGGAAAGGAGCTTGTTTAAAGGCAGACAAGTGTACATTGTTCGCAGCAACTGAACCTGGCATATCACAATTAACAAATCAAACTTCCCCCTTTAAAGCAGGTGCGTTGGGAAAAAAAAAATATGTAGAGAAGAAACTGCAGCAAAAGACAGAACAACAGAGGAGAAAGCGTCTGTCTGTCCTTTCACTTGTTACACATGACAGCAACAGTCACATTTCAAGATCATAAAGCTGCAAAAAATGAGATTGGAAAATACCAAAGCAGGCAGTGTCACAGCAACATCTGCCCAAATTAAAGGGAAACTACTGAAGGGTATGTGGCAAAATTTGAAAAGTTTGTAAAGTCATAGAGTGAAGATCACGAGCATGTTTTAGACTCACCTTGACATCAGAGAAATACATTTTGAGCATGTTAGAGCTTGGGTAGCGGGTGTAGAAAAACATGAGCTTGGCCTTCTTCAGATGATTTGGGGAGAGACCTTCTTGGATCTGAAAACAGCTATTAAGGAAAATGACAGTTGTTTGAGGGGAAAAGACTTCTGCTACTTGGACACTGTCACAAACATGAACTTGGTGATAATTTGCAGTAATTTTGGCAAGAAATAATCATTTGGATGGTGGGTAACCAAATTTCCTTCTAGGCTTGAGTGTAGGGTTGCTGCAGGGGGAGGCTGAAGACAGTGCACCAAAGCAGAACCATTTGCTTGCAATTAGCATCGTGTGTATCAGGTGTGAGAGCGTCACGGTAAATAAAACGCTGGCTAACACTACAGCTCTTGCTTTTACATAAGGAGGCTCATTTCACAGTCAAAGCAAGCAAACGCCTTTGCCTACACCCCGTGCTAACCTCCACCCCAAAAAAAAGGAAGAAGAAAAAAGGAGACATTTGCATATCACAGACAAAGACAGCAGTTAACGCCAGTGACGGGCAAGAAGGCCTAATGGCTTGGCGACAACACATGCCAAGCATGAATATGACTGTCT